>JAILXH010183148.1:18825-29961 GCA_023558415.1 Piaractus mesopotamicus | reverse complement strand
CACAGAGGCACAAACAAACTAATCACTGTCAAGTTGAGACAGTAGTGAGGCACTTTTACAAAAGCCTGAAATGGTCAGCTGAAGGACATAAGTGTAGCCTGGGAATGCACACAGGACAACAAATTACAGCTTGGATTCTTTGTTGTCTTAGATCTATAGAATTTTGGAAAATAAATAACTGGAACAGACACAGTTTTAGGACTCAGGCCTGTCTGCACTATAAGAAAAAAAGATATCATGCAGGAACAATTTTTGTACAAACAATATAAATGTACCCTCAATTTAAATGATACTTTTAAAGTCTAGTTGTGTGCCTTAAATATGTTTTTCCCAGGGAAAGGTACACATTTGTACCTTTTCATCACCAGATGTTTTAAAACAGAACAATAAAATAAGGCTAGAGATAAGACAGGGTGTCGATACAATACAACTTAAGAAATATAATTTCAATGGATTATGGTACAATTATGTTCTCAACTAAAGGTACTGAAGATGCAGTACCCAAGTGACAAGAGGAGTACCACCCTAAGAGTGTGCCATAAGGGAGAATTGAAGAAACAGAACCTATTAGGCTGAGTTGCCTTGACATTGCCATACCATCCCTTAGCTAATAACTACCCTGTAAGTGGTAGTTACGTATGGTCAGTCTAGGCACAAGGTGCTAGGAGTATCTGCAACTGCAAATGCTCCATCTATAACCATGATGGGCTCACTTTCAGACATTTTTCTATAGCAGAGTCCTGCTCACGTCCACCTGGTGCATCAAAGATGTTTATTATTTTTTCTCTGGCTCCTTTTTTTCAAACTTGAAAGCTAACTGCTACCTGCTAGCGGAGCTGTGGCAACTACATCATACTTTTCAGAGCTGAAGATGACCATTTTCCAGTTCATGCTGCTTTTAATGCATTTGTGACAACTGGGAACTCGGACATTTCAGACTGAGAGTTTCCTACTTCCCACCTCAAAGCAGTCCTCAACTTCAGCTCTTTCAGACTGAGTTGTTTGGTTACATTCTTTATTTATTTAAAAAGTGGACTAGCCTAGGATGATTCACTCTTAATAAAGCACCCATGAAGAGTTTTAATAATTGATGTACAGAACGAGTCAAGCTTGCAGCTATCCTTCTGTATCCACCTGTATTTAGCGATGCCATGCACAAATGATATACTACACACAAACATCGGCTCAAAAAAGCTTAGAACACACTATTGCCTCTTGTTCTGTGGTGCTGCCATGTTGAAGTGATGTCACAGAACTACAACCTGGTGTTAGAGTGCTTGAGAAAGTCTGACTTTCCAAGTGGGAACTGCTAGTTGGATGTCTCATATAGATTGTTCCAGTTCCCACTTGGTCATGAACACATGGTCTGCTGCCCTAGCAGAAGCTCTTCTCTGATGACATCACACGGACCCAGCCAACTCCTTAAAAGACTATACACCTAGCATGTTTTTGAGAATTTTAAAGTATTTATTTTATAACTACCTCAACACATTAGAATATCCTGAGATACCTATGGGAAAGATTCTTCAGGAAATGCCATTAGTGTCATTTGGAGAGTAATGAATGTTAGTTGCTGATGTCACGGTGCAGTGCTGCAGGACATAATGAACAGCAGTGTCTGCCACAGCAGCAAGAAAACATTCCACTAGGAGCAAGGAATCCTTGAATGCCGGTTTATTAACATTCACACAAGCCCGGTGCAATAACTGTTGAAGCTGACGATATCTCAGACAGACAGATAGATGTCTGAGGTGATATTTTCTAATGCAAAATATGGCAGATAATGAAGACAATGAAGGTGAAAAGCTAAAACACCGGGTTATGATTCTGTTTGTAAGCTCTGATAGCATGATGAGAAAAGGTGTGGAGATGGAGATAAGATTTGATGAGATAAAGGGTGAGAGCGGCTGAATCGAAGGAGAGATGAAACTGTGATATTGTAAGAAAACAGAGCAAGTGACAAAGGGGTTGATGAGGTAGAGAGAGAGAGACAGAGAGAGAGAGAGAGAGAGAGAGAAAGAAAGATGCCTACAGGCATGTTTGGCTCAGGCTTTCAATGGCTCCATTGTGGCATGAATTACAGATGGATCCCTCTTCTACCCAAAACAGGCCTTGGGCATGGAACTCGGCCTTAAAATACACGCTCATATACACAGAAGGACCTCAAAAATCTCAAGTGAGATCACAAATAAAGGTCTCAAAGTCTTAGAAATCTTAGTAATCCCAGACATGCTCGACAAACAACTCTATTATGCTTTCCTTCTCATTGGAAGAGTGATTTCTTCATGCTATCGCAATGGCACAAAGGAGATGTACTGCTTATGCTAAGAGAGGGTTAACAGGTGAGGAGGTGTGGAGGAGGATGTAAAATCAACATACAACCCCATTTCCAAAACTGTTGGGACGCTGTGCAAAATGTAAATAAACTGAGGAGGCCAATTGCTGTAGTTTCGAAAGTGAAATGTTTTCCCATTCTCGCTTCATACAGAATTTTAGTTGCTCAACAACAGTTCGGGGTCTAAATCTTTGGCACCCTAAATCTTTTACAATAGAGCCATGCTGGTGTAATACATGCTGAAAGTGGTTTGGTATTGTCTTGCTGAAATAAGCAAGGCCTTCCCTGAGAAAGACGTTGTCTGGATGGCAGCATATGTTGCCCAAACCTGTTTGTATCATACAGCGTTAATGGTGTGTTCACAGATGTTTAAGTCACCCATGCCATGTACACTAATGCACCCCTATATCATGAATGCTGGCTTTTGAACTGTGCACTGATAACAAACCAGATTATCTTTAGCCTGGATTTCCAAAAAGAAATTAAAATTTTGATTCGTCGGACCACAGGACACTTTTCCACTTCACCTTAGTCCATCTTAAATGAGCTCAGCTTTAAATTATTTGTACATCATTGCATTCTAACTTTTTTGGAAATGGTTGTACACACATACAGTACTGTGCCAAAGTCAGAGACCGCCCTTTTTTTTTAAATTACCAGTCAAAACAGCCATTAAGTACAAGTTATTCCATTTTTTAGTATCAGGAATAAAGCGGAAGGAATGTACTTAGAAGTTGGTTGCATTTTCTGCTTCTCATGATTTAAGTAATCCCAAACACATTCAGTGATGTTGATATCTGGACTCTGGGGTGGTCACTCCCTTGTTTCAAACACCAGCAGCTTCTTTGTTTGATTTGTGAAATATCTTCCTTTTTTGTCTGTTTCCTTTTCTTGGCAGCTACGCATCCTTTCAGGCACACTGCACTGAGTTGTCTTCTCACAGTGGAAGGATGGACAGGAACACGAGTGTATTTTTTCAGCTCTGAAGCAACAGTGGAGCTTGATTTTCTCCTCTCTCTCAAACATGAAAGTGCTGTTTATCCGATGGTGACAGTATTGGTGGACTACCAGGTCTTGTAGTATTGTAAGGAGTCCCATTCTGTCTATAACTTTTAATAATTTTTTGAACTTAGTTTTGGAAATTCCTGCTTTTTTTACTTATTTTCCTTTGACTTACTCCTTCCTTGTGCAAGTGGACTATCTTGTATCTAATATCCTTAGAAATATCTCCTGAAAAATAAATAACGGTTCTGACTGGAAATTAAACAAATGAAAGGTGTTCACTGATATTTGCACAGTACTGCACACACATATATAAATGGAATGAAGCTTGGCAATAGAAGAATCTTAAATTTTCTTTATATGTCGCTGGATGTTTTATGGGTGCATAAACACACCGCAAACCCCTCGCTCTCTCTGAGTGATGGCAGCCCTGCCAGTTCAGTAAAGGCCAGGGAATATAGATCAGCTGGGACAAAAAACAGCTTCTCTTTCCTCCAATCCAACAGATACTTGGCCATGTAAACAAGGCAGGATAGAGGGAGACTTACTGTCAAACTTGTAAAACTGTAATAAGGTGTAAAGACTAGAGCTAACTGAGCTAACAGTACACAGCCTTGGCAGCCTGAACAAATGGGCTTTAAGCTGCCAGGCTGGGGATAAGCAGGAGAAAATAGGTACACTGACCTTAAATACACTTTTTCAGACAAAAGACTTAAGACTTCAAACACAGATCTTTACATATCGAAAACCATGGGAGCACCCATAAATCAGCCCTAAACTGCTCATATTCATACCATTAGCATAACATTTACCTTTGGCCACAAAGTGCCGAATCGATCTTCCTAGATGCCCTATTTATTATGCACAAGCAGCATGTTTAATAAAGTTATGCAGATTTATTCAGATGTAAACCGCTGTGCCCCACCAAACAGTAGTTTCTCTGGCCTGGAAGGCTTGGGCATGCAGCCAATAAACAAGCTAAGGGTCTAAGAACGGGGCATGATCAGCCAAATTGCCCAAACCAGACAGATTGCACTCCAATACTGCTTAAACACATACAGCAAAGAATATACAGATAAAAGTAAACAGAACTAGCGAAGGAATGAAGTCAGTGTGGGGCCATTTGTGACAACAGCCGTTTGCACTGAAGAGGACTTTGGCTTTTAAATATGCAAACACAAATATTGCTTTAACCCAGAATTTAACCCAGTTTAAAACATCTTTACAGTCTTTATAATGGGTAGTGACACAGCTAGTTATGAAAAGTCACTTCTCTGCATCTACAAATGAGCCTCTGTTCTTAGGCAGTCTGTAAAACCCTGTTGATACTCACAGAGTAAGGAGAGCGTGAGCAGGGCGAGCAGCAGCATGTTTGTTAGGAGCGCGTCAGCTCCACTGCAGTCCATTCTGTTCTTCTTACAGGTGCACACCTGAACTTTGAGCTCCGTGTTGTTGGTTAGTGGAGGGAAGCCGGAGTCGGTCAGAACCAGCGGCACGTTGTAGTTGGCCCTTTTCAGACTGTGCAGTAGCATGATCTGCGAGTGTGTGTCTGTGGAGGAGGACCAGAGAACAGGTTGAACCCCACAGGAAGTTTGTGCAGCAAGCTAAAACAGCAGAGTCTCATGCTGTAAAATAAACTAAGCTGCCATTTTTTCTGTAACACCTACCATTTACAGTCGTATGCATGTCATTATGATATGTTTTGTGGAAAATAACTAAACATCACCTAATTAGAACACAGAATTTGCTGAATTTAACTTATTGGGGAAAAAAATGGAACCTGTGAAAAAGTTATCGAACTTTCTTTGTTTCATTTTTTTCCCCATATGTTAAACTGCGCAAATAAATAGAAATTGAGCACAGAAATTTGCAGACAAATGCCACATGTAAGTTCCCTGTTCCCTGTACAGAATGCGTTAATATATCTTCACTTAGAAAATCAATAAAACATGTAAATTGACTGGTGGTGTTTAAACTTTGGCATACGATTGTAGGTGCACTTTGAAGGTTTATGACATCAGCTCATCAGTTTCTGCACAACTTATCAGCCAACAATGGAAAGAGACCTCAATAAGACTATCACTGACCAGATATTATTTGGGTGGTGGACCATTCTCAGCACAAGAGTGACATCATCATGATAGTGGCATGGTAGCGTGTGTTGTGCTGGTGTGAGTGTATCAGGCTCAGCCGTGTTGCTGGAGTGTGCACTTTATTGGAAACTGGTAGTATGTTGGTCCATCTTAAAGATAAGTCTACAGGTTGTCTTTTGCACACTATGACAACAGGACCAATGGTGGCAGGTTATGTTTGGATGATGGACTACTCTAAACGAGCAGTGACACCAAAGCATTGAAAAATAAAGCAAAGTGCAGGAGGAAAAAAAAAGAGCTTGTGTATCCATGAAACAGAAAATCGACAATGAACCAAGGGAGTAAAACTGAAACTAAACACAAAACACAGGACAAAACTGACAAAAGAAAAGCAAACAATAAAGGACATCAACCAATGCAGGGCAGGGAAGAAAGGAAAACAAAGCTGACCAGAAACACCTAGGGGCATCAACAAATTTGCCAAAGATAACATCTGTTTCTGCCTGTAGCTAGAAGGCCGGACACCTTTTGTAACTGTGGTAGGACTGCAATAGGGCAGAGGAACTTCATCACGGGAAACTTAAGATAAGGAGGTGAATTTATAGGACACCAGATTGGATGGAGGAGGGGTTTCAAGCATATTCCTCCCCCCAAACTTCAGTTATTCCATAACTCCATCTAGCTTTCAGTGGAGCGCTTTTGACAGACCTCTGTCAGCTGTGCACAGCTGTAGCCCTAACAGAGACACTGAGCAGACTGGGTAGTGGCCCATTTAATAAGGGCTGAAGTAGCTAGTGCACTTCACCGTCATCCACCGAACCCCTGGAACCCCTCAGTCCAGATGTAGCATTGATGGCTGTGTCTCAGTACACAAACTACCATTCTAAACAGTATGTTCAAAAGAGTAATGGCACCACTGGTTGTGTACTAATTTGACAAATTAGTACACCATTTGCTTTAGTGTATGCTGTTTGAGACACAGCCGTTTGGTCACTGTCAGATGGAGTGGAAACACATTTTGTTCCCACTAAGAGCTGTTTGCAAAAACTGGAACGTTTCCAGCACATATAACCCTCTTCATTTTCTGATGCTGGGTGTAGCTAATTTAGAGCTTTTAATCTCTATATTTATAGCTGAGTATGGTTGTTAAAAAACAGCGTATTAGAGTGGAAATGTGTGAACGCCGAATGCTCTTCTAAAAGAAAAAAAAAAAACAACATGAGTAAATATTTTAAATCAGTCACACTTCACAGAAATATATAATTCAAAAAGGCCTTTTTAGAATCAAGTTTACAAGAACTGCCTGATTGAGAGGAGAATTTATTTGGCATTTTTAAAAATTTATTTGGCATCTATGACTTCATGATTGACAGGTTCAATCACGTCCTGCATCACAGACAGACACACCCCCCAAGCGGAGAGGAACTGGTGATGGAAGCAGAGGGAGAACTCCACACCACAAGCAGTGGACATGTACTGTTCTCCAGAAAATATGTTGCCACTCCTTTTTTGTGTTTCTCCTTTACAGATAAACCAACTTTTCTGATTTCTGACTTCTTCTGATTTTTTATATTCACTCTTGTGACTGATAAATTGTGCAGTAACAGATGAGCTGCAGTCAGTAATTGAAAGCCTACAAATTGCACCTACATGGACGGTGTTTCTGACAAAATGTCCAATGAGTGTAGATGTGAGGTAGATGTATCTAATAAATTTGCGCTGCAGTGCATCTTTGTCTCTTTGTGTACAATTACTTGTATAATAGTATCTGTACCCCTCACACACAGCTCACCGACACACACACACACGCACACTTGAACAAACTCAAACTCGACAGTCTGTTTCCTGCCCCATTTCCTTGCTGTCACTCAAAGCAAATGTCTGAGCTCAGGATTTACCCTATGTCAGTCAGACTCAAACCAGAAGCCACCCAACCCTGAATCATCACCTCCTTCTCTCTTTCACTCTCTCTCTTTCTCTTTCTCTCTCTATCTCCTGATATCAGTTGCTAAAACTCTAGCTGAACACAAGCCAGCACACACAAAGCCTTATACACCTACTCCATTTGAGATTCTTTCTAAGATTCAGGAGAGGAAATCAAGCTTAAGAATCAACAGACAAATAGTGAGGATTAGCAACACTTTCAGTGGAATTACTTCCACTGTTCTGTTTACCGTCTACTGTCTCTAATGCTGTCCTTTTCTCTGACAGGAAAGCTTATCCTCTGTCAGGATATATGAGAGCCAAATCTGTATTTGTTCAAACATAAATACACCCTGACTTTCCATTCAGACATTTCTGTCCCTGGTTTTGACATGAGACCGTTCTCAGTTCAAAGCCCGTCTGACTCCAGCTCCTCAGTCACTGCTTTGTGATACTTTGGGTCCTGTCATAATTTAAGCCCGACTGTGTCACTGCTCTAAGCACACTCGCAGAGGCGACTCACTGTTGATCCTGGAGATCTTCCACGTCTTCTCCAGACCCGGCTGTTTCCCCAGTTCTATTTTGAAGGGGTCTGTGTTGGGGTGGATGTCTTTGTCCCGTGCTCCAATCACTGCTACGTTCACCTCCTTGGCGTCCTCACAGACGCGCGTCACCGAGGGGACCACATAGGGCGCGTTGTCATTTTCATCTTCCAACGTGATAATTAGAGTTCCTGTGCCTGTGGCAGGGGGGTTACCTATGAGGGGAAACCAGATTAGAACCTACATCAACAAAGGCCTCATTGACAAATGGACATCAGAACCCTCAGAAGTTGAAGTTACAGCCAGTGTGATTTCATATTAGTTAATGTGATTATTGTAATGAATGTAATGTGAAGTAATTTCAGTTGGATTTTCTGAAAAGTTATTGTTATGCATGTACTTTTTGACAAACAAACCAGAAGGGTACACTCAAGCCTCTTGACACAGAATGCAAGGGAATGTAAATGTAATTCCTATCAGGATATCAGAGACTGTGGGCCTTGGCACCCCTTTGTGTCCCATTGTAGAACTACTTCATGACCTTTCTTCACTTTCAGCACCCAAGAGGGCGAGTGACTGTGGGTGAAGGAGGTTTTTGTGGTTGTGGTACAACATCACCTTATATCTGTATGATTATTAATAAATGAAGAGTTGTGACATTAACAGTAAAACAAAAAGGAAAAATGAATGTCTCCGTACAAAAGGGGGGGTGGGGGGTGGGGGTGTTGCGGCCAAGAAATACTGGCCCTGGGGATTTATTTAAAAAAATGAAAAATACAAAAGTAAATGTAATACAACCATATAATGCATAACAAAACAATTATAGTGACACTCAACATCTAAAGGTCAATACAAACTGTGTATTCATTCATTCTTTTAGGTACTGATTAGTATGAACTATTAATAACAACTTCTCATACTCATAATAATGGAAATAAGAATACAACCAGAAATGAGAATCTCACCATAGCACATGAGTAATCTGACAAACATATTCTCATCCTCATAATTATGCAAACAATAATAATAATAACCGGGACTGAGAATCTCACAATACCACATAAGTAAACTGACATGTTCTCATACTCACAATTATGCAAATAATAATAATAATAATGACAACCGGGAATGAGAATCTCACACCACCACATGAGTAAACTGACAAACATATTCTCGTCCTCATAATTATGCAAATAGTAATAATAATAACTTGGACTGAGAATCTCACAATGTCACGTGAGTAAACTGACAATGAACACCTCTTCATTTTGTAAAGCCGTGTGATAAGTGACACCACAAAATGGCACTTAAAAGAGTTCCACAAAGGCTGACAACACACAATAAGGCTGAACGTGTAGCCTGACAAGGAAACTGTTGCAACTTACAACTGAGTTACAGGGAACAAGGCAATCAGCCGGCCTTGAGCTCAGTTGTGTAAAACCAATTGAGAAAGAAGGTTTTAACAAAGCATGTGTTTCCTTTTCTCTCTCTCTCTCTCTTCTTTCCTGCTGTTCAGCAACATTGGCCTAAAGAGAGTCTGTCCATGCAGTCCTGGCTTCTTTACAGCCTAAATCAATTTCAATAAAATACACAAGAGAAAAGTGCTTAACATTTAGAGCTGGGCTCAGTGTATTGGCCTCCCATGCTGCCTGACTGTGCTATTGTAAAATAAGGAAGGTTAAGTGCTTCAGCCAGAGACCGAGGCTGAAAGGGCAAGACTGTATCATGTGTAAAACCACATGGAATAAATGCTTAAAAACTGACATACGTCACATGAACTTGATTTTTCATACATTGGCTTGATACATTTTCATTGATGTGTTAATATATTTCAGGCTAAACGCAGTAGAGGCTTAAGTTACATTTTGGAAAAAAAATACACCATAACATAAAAACAAGCTGTGAAGTCACCCATCACCTACTGGAAGAATGATCAAATGTCTCTTTTTTTATGAGCAAATCTTCTTAAGTTTTAAGAGCTTATTTCATCATTCCGCTCTCCTAACTCTCCCCTTCATATCAGCCTAATAGAAAAGTGCAGAAAACAAACAGCATGCCGTTTTGAACACGGAGAAACATGGATCATTCGGATCATGCCTGAGAGAGGCACTGTTCGCCAGCCCAGGTCGCCCTGCTCACATCAGATAGTACTATTATTCAATACTGCCAGCAGTAAAAACAGAAACGTCCACTTTCTGAAACGTGCCGCTTCCAACAGATTAGCAGCTATTGAAAAAAACAGTTATAAACAGCCCCGAGGGTCACTGACAATTAACACCAGATGACATGATTAATAATTACAGAATGATTTTCCTCCTAGTTTTGCCAGAAACACGCAGGCCTGCGAGAGGAGAGGGAGGGCAGGTTGTCAAAGTGCTGGCGCTACAAACGTCACTCCAGCAACAGAAATCAGATTCATCTCAAAGGCACTGTTGCAGTGTCAAATGGCTCGTGGAGAAGTGACAGAGCCTTCGTTGCCATGTTTCATTGATTTTCTGCTCATGAGCTATTCTAAAGACCTGCCACTCTCTCAGTAGTGCTCAGAGAAACTCCAAAGATCAGAAAACCGTGTGTGGTGCTATTATTAACATGTCAGACATACTGGCGCTTACTCACCGCCTCTTCCACAGCACAAACGTGTCTGTAAACTGTAAAATGAGCAGCCGCATACACCACAAAACGATGTTACATGACGCTTACGCAAATTCAGAACACAACATGACACATTCACAAATTAACAGTAAGAAATTTCCTTTGCACTCTGAGTTGACACAGCTGAATCCTCAAGCTTGGAGAAGCGGTCACAAATGATTATTCTATTCTATTAATTAGATTATGCCACATGACACGTAATGATGTGTGATTTACCAATAACAGCCACATAACTGAACTGTTCGTCCTTATCTGTCATTGCTAAAAAGTTTTAGTCGCATAGTTGCATTTAGGCAGTGGTTGGCTGGAGTTACATATGTATTTTTAAATAAGGTAAAATAAATCATGTACATCCACAGAACCATACTGTAAGGACTTAATGCCTGAACTTGAAATCAGCGTTTGAGCCAAGACTAGTTCTCTGCAAGCCGTATCACAAGCACAAGTTTGGACAAATTTGAATTTATGTGAATTGTGAATTTTATGTGAAATGTGAATTTAAAACTGGAAGATGTGTTGTAATCACAACATGTGGCAAACATGCTGCTAGAGGCATTAAATGCTTTAAATGTCTGGTTCCTATCACCAC
>JAILXH010183144.1:2276-15498 GCA_023558415.1 Piaractus mesopotamicus | reverse complement strand
GTGTGTGTGTGTGTGTGTGTGTGTCTGTGTGTGACTGTGAATGAGAGAGTGAGCCGTTTAAATGATTTGGAGAAATGTCATTTTGAAACTGTGCATAACCATGGAGAAGATGTGGGAATGTTTTTTTATGCTTTTAATAAACTCATTTTTTTGAGAAATGTTACACTACACAGTATGATTCTCTTATAATCTGAAGTGTAGCTTGTGTGAAATAATGACATGTTGAAAGAAAAGTACCTTTCCAAAAAACTAAATGTACAAAAGTAGCAGATCAAAAAACTGCTTAAGTACTGAGTAACTTGTGTAATTTCAGTGATGCTTTTTCGGTACATCCAGCATCCATCAGCATAGCAACTGAAGTTTGATAGACTCTGGTCTTCTCTTTGGATGCACTCTTGATCTAACATAAAATGTCAAAGCTCCAAAAATTGATGAGCGACTAATCTTACAGTAGTATGGATGCCGTAACCAATGTAGTGTTATAAAATTAACCTCAGAAAAGGAATCAGTAGTTCAATATTAACTAAGATGTAACAGTAAAAAACTAATTCCTTTTCACACAAACATACTTGAAAAGAAGTGAAATAATACTAAATGAAAATACTCAAGAAAGTACAATCCATGGACTAGTTACTACCTCCCACTGCTTATGATACAGGCTTAACTGTATATTCTGAAATAACAATAATAAACAAGAATACGGATAATATGCTACATCTTATAATGGGCAGAGTAGAGTAAACAAAGGTTTTGTGAGCTTGTGGAACTTTTCTCTTTCCTTGCCAAACTAAGTATTGATTTACAGTGCAGTGGGGAGTAGCCACTAGATGTGGCAAGGAGCAGGACTGATTAGGATTTAGATTTTATTTTATTTTTGTTCAAATATACATTTTTTTCCAAAAACATTTTTGATTCATAATAAAGTACATTATAAAATTATTAATAATGATGTAATAGCTGTTTAAATATTATTGATCATTGATATTCCTCCTTTATGCTCATTTTGCTTTATTGAAGATGAGACCCTTCCTTTATTTCTGTAAATATTAAAGGTTTCCTAAATAAGGTATCTGTATTTTTTTTTTCTTTTCATATCTGAATAAATGGTTCTATTTCATTTTTGCAATAAGGATTTAGATAATATGAAATATCTTACTCATACGCTGGGCAAGTTTCATTTTCACAAGACTTTTGAAATTTAAACCTAACCCTATTATTTCTAATAGATTTACAAATGCTGTACTCCTTTCTGAAAAAAATCCTCCTCCAACAAAAATGCCATAAAACATCCCAGATCTGTGAATTATTTTTGGACAAATTGTAAAATTAACTAACTATCTATCTATCTATCTATCTCTTCCCCCCTGTTGATACTGGTGTTACTTTCTACTTGTATACATTCTTTCTTTTCTTATAAATTACAAGTTTCCTTTCTGGAGAGTGCTATATCTGGCTGACATTTACAATCCTGTGTAAGGTTCCTTTTGGAGTCATTTTAAATGAAGAAAACATAACAGTAACAGATAGTCAGAACAAGCAATGTCAGATGGGTAAGACATTCTTTTAACACTAAGCAGGAAGAATGGGTCCATTAAAAGGTCCTTTTCATACTAAATTAGGTTCCTTCAATTTTTTTCAACATTTCTGTATAATTAATTAAGATGTAAAACACAGTTAGAGTATTTTGATGTGAAATGTTTAATTGTACAGACACTTACTGAATTAGATTTTCTTTACAGTGGTGGTGATAGGAACCAGGAGTCACAATGTCCACAATGCAAATAGGACCATTTTATTTACCATCTAAAATTACCAGTAAAATAGTAGTACATCTGGGGAAAAAAACATTTTATTTGAGTAATATGTTACTTTACAACATCGTGTATGTACCCCTCCACCATTTTTAATTAATATGTTTTAGGCCAAAATCTTATCTCAAAAGAAAGTCCTAGCCAACTCCTCAATCGTCTGGTTCCTCTCACCACCACTGTGAACAAGTCTGACAGTAAATTTTCTCAGAACGGTGCATTTTACATCGACCCACTCTGAATTACTTTGTTTGCAAGACTTTTGAACATAGGTGGACTTTCCCTTTAACTTTATTGATGCAAACTGAAGATATCGTCTCTGCTACTGTGAGATATTCGGGAAATATCGTGATAAATTTAGTTAGTACCGCTCAGCACCAAAAGCAGCGGCTGCTCTACTGACCCCTCAGCTCAGTCCGGTGTGACCGCCGTGCCGCTCAGGTCTGAATCACGGTCCCCTCAGAGGGTCAGACCGCAGCGCCGCGTCCGCTCAGCTCATGTATCAGCTCTCATAGCTTCATTCTTCACCTTCACCAGTGCTTCTGCCGGTCGGCTCGAGTCTCGCCGCTGCGCCTCGTGCGTGTCTCGCTCTCCTTTGTGTAGCAGCGTGAAGGAGGCGGGCGGGCGCGCGCAAGGGGCCGGTTTCCACCCACAATCCCTTTCTCGCGCCCTCCTGTCGAGTGTTGACAAAGAGCCTGAGTGGGACTGTGGAAGAAGAAGGAGGAGGAGGAGGAGAAGGAGGAGGAGGAGGAGGAGGAGGAGGAGGCGCGCGATGCTCCAGCTGCACTGAAATCCGTCTCTCGTATCGCCGGAGGAAACCGACACCGGACAGACAGCACGCGCGGCGGACTCGGTGAGTCACAAAGGCGCTTTGTGTCCCGCGCAGATTGCATTTGCGTTATTTTTTGCCCCTCGCGCCATTTCACCCCTCCTCCTCCTCCTCCTCCTCCTCCTCCTCCTCCTTCTCCTCCTCTTCCTCCTCGCGCTCCGTGTGATGCCTATCATATGATGCTGATTTCTGCGAGTTAAATGTGTCAGCTCTCTCTCTCTCCCCCCCTCTCTCTCTCTGTCCTTTGTGCTCTCTCGTAATGAAGGCGTGGCAGAAGCGCTGCGGTTCGGTTCGGCGTGAGTGCGCGGGTGGCCGGAGCGCCGGACACGGGCGCTATTATGGTCAGCGGTGCTGCTGAGAGACGCCAGGGCACGGAAAGCGTGGGTGCGGCCCGGCGGGCCCCCTGACGTGCTGACTGACTGCTTAACGGCGCTGGAACGGGAGCCGCGCTCGCGCGCGCTGTCCACGCTGGAGCTCACCGGGGATCCCGCGTTTCCGCGACGCCTCGCGGGGCCCAAGCCGTGCCTCAAGCGCGAGAGCATGGGGCGGTGCGACGGGAGGTGCACGCTGGTGGTCATCTGCTCTCTGCAGCTGGTAAGAGGAATGTGTAATGGTGGCCTAAGTGGAAGCAGCCGGCCCCCACAGTATGTTTCTGTATAGGAGAGGAGAGGCAGGAGAGAGTGAGTGAATGAGTGAATGTCTCTGTGTAGGTGAGCCTAGAACAGTGGTTCTCAAACCACTCCTCATGGACCCCCAGACAGCCGGCGTCAAAACACATAGGAACCCTCAGACAGCCCACATGAAAACAGATTGGGACCCTCAGTCGACCTACATCAAAACACATAGGGATACAGCAGCTATGTGAACTGTCTGGAGGGTCCCTGAGGACTGGTTTGAGAACCACTGGCCTAGAAAGCGTAAATGTGATTGTTTAAATAAATGTGTGTGAGGGGTCTAGGCTGTGAGGTAGTGTAGAAGAAGGGGAGTAGACCTTACAAGTCTAAGGGTAGGTGGCTGCCCTAGTTAATGTTTCTGCAGTGTCTAATTGAATTGTTGTGGTACACAACTCTGGAAACTTAATGCCCCAGATCTGTGTGTGTGATTTGTGAGTCTAAGACTCTGCTGGGAGGCGAAAGAGTGTGTGTGTGTGTGTGTGTGTGCACGCATGAGGGATCTCCTGAGGTAGGGGCTCTTTTCTCATAGGGCTGTGGGCTGGGGCTCCAGGCAGTTTCCATGGAAACAGCTGCAGCGGAGGGCTGTGGGATTGCATGCTTGTGTGTGTGTATGAGAGGGAGAGAAGGGCATTTTGCATTTATTTGCCCCCGGCCTAAATAGAGTAATTTTATTGGCCCTCTTTTATTGGCTCATTTCGGGTGTGCAATCCACAGATACTTGATTGGTTACGGTGAGTATAACTGGACAAGTATGACAGACACCCAATTTGCAATGAACTGTAATCTTATTAGTTTCTTTTTCCTATCACACGTCAGTCATTTAGAAGCTTACGGTCGATTTGAGCCTAGCTGCAGACAGTTTGACACTTGAGCCGAGTCTGATGCCAGTCAGTGTTGCCTTGATTAAGCGAGGAATGCACTCACAGCTGACAGGGTGGTATATTTTTCTACTCTTTCTGTTGTAGCCTTGTTCTCTTTTTCTTTTTGCCCTGCTGGTTCACAGTGCATGTGCCAGGCAGCCTGTCTGTTTCTTGGATGCGTGTGGCTTGTTTGAGCGTCAGCTGTTAATGGAAGCCAGCAACAGCAGACGTCCTGTGCTTGGCCAGGGCTGCCAACAGAACGTGGAGTCTGCTTATGTAGGCCAGGCCAACATTGCAACAGTATGCCATAAAGGCTGCCTTAAAAAAAAGAGCCAGTATCCAGTTCACCATGAAGCCTGGAAGAACATACTGTTAGTTCATCTGTGAGAAAAATGTCAATTTTAAGCTTAAATATTTACAAGGGAAGTTATTTATGTCCTCGCTGGCTCGTGTACTGTTTTTAGCACTTTTCAAATTTTTGATGGATATGTGCACCTAGAACAAGTCTATTTAAATGTGTCATTAAACTACTAGAAACAAAAGCCAATGTATTCAATAGGACTTTACAGGTGCTTAGTGTCTACAGTGCAAATGTATAAATACGTTTAATGTATTGTTATTTATAATTTACAATTAATTAATGTACATTAACTTTGTATATGCGTGTCTTTGTAGCTGGCTGCACTGCAGAGGCAGGTGTTTGATTTCCTGGGCTATCAGTGGGCTCCCATCTTGGCCAACTTCCTTCACATCATGGCTGTTATTTTGGGAGTCTTCGGGACGGTGCAGGTCCGCTCTCGATATCTTATACTGGTAAGTTCACATGGTTCCCTCGTGCACAAGCAGGCAGATGTACATTAGGACATGAGGCGGAGCTCACAGAATTGGTGCCATACAAGAAAACCAGACCAGAGCATCTTTGACTTGAAGTCATTTACACTCTCTTCTAAGCCAGTATTCTGGTTGCTTCTCTCCTGCAGTGCTGCATGTGGTGTCTAAATCTCTGTGGTTTGTAATGGTTAGTCTGCATTAACCTTGTGTGCGTTCTCAGTACGCAGTATGGCTGGTGGTCTGGGTTGGTTGGAACTCCTTCATCATTTGTTTCTACCTGGAGGTGGGCCACCTGTCTCAAGTAAGTGGAAGCAGAAGGTTTGGCTCAGTCTGTATTAACACCAGATTTGAGTAACCACAGCATTTGACTATGTTCACTTTGCTTGCAACAGAATTTGAATTCGGGAAAACCCTAAAAAAGTAATGATGGGATAACAAGGTTTGAACATCCATTTTGTGTCATCTTCTGAAATATTAATGCATAATGTTGCTATTAATGAAATTTACAGTTCTACCCAAAGTGTCTCAGTGGTTTTTCATGCACCTCTGTATTAGGGATGCACAGTGATATCAGAATCTTATTGATATTGGCAAAACATTTTTAAAATAATTGAATTAAAACGTGGCTAGCCTGGTTAAACAAATAATAAAGAAATAACAAATTAAAATGGGATGTAATGTTGGCCCACAAGTTAATTTGATTCTCAGTACTGGGTTTGCAATTTGATATTCTCTTGATAATTGAAAACAAACTTCAAGTGAACATTTGTGCGTTGCGGTATCACAATGGCATGATGCATTATTAAACCCAGATTTCAAACTGATATTTAATGACACAAATCAGCTCAGAAAGACCTCAACTAACATGCAGTGGTGGGTGATGATAGTTTAGTCCCAGTTTCTAAATTTTAGTATTGTATGAATATTGGCATTGGCTTTGACAAATATGTATGTGAAAAATATTGTGGAACAGCCAAAGATTCCCACATCGGAGCACCCGACTCTGTATATATAATCCAAATGTTTGCATGTCTAGCAGTGGTCTCATTAATGCTCATAGTGCTCGTTATGAGACCTGCCTACACATATTTTGAAAAGCTGGATTTTTAGGTGACACTTTCTGACTTATTAGAAATGAATAACACATGCAATGTCATTCATGAGCACTGGAAAATAACCAGAAATCGTCTACTACAATATATTGGCTATCTAACCTTTTCAAAACTGTGACAGTATGTCTTCTATCCAAGCTCTCTCCAAGCAGAATTCTTAGTCCTCACGGCTGATTACATTTCAAACATTTCTATCAAGGGTACTAAATATATGCATATTAAATAATTAAATCTAAATAACTCCACTGTTTTTGTAGCATATTTGTGCTGTCCTAAGAGTTTTAACCCTGGCACTTATTTGTGATGGATTTATGTTTTTTTTTTTTTTTTGTAGAACAGAGATTTCCTGATGACATTTAACACCTCTTTACATCGCTCCTGGTGGATGGAGAATGGGCCTGGTTGCTTAGTTACAACAGTGCCTGACTCACCATTGGCTCCACAGGACCACCATGTGATCACAGTCAGTGGCTGCCTACTGGACTACCAGTACATAGAGGTGGTCAGCTCTGCCCTGCAAGTGTTCCTCGCAGTGAGTGTTTCGCCTCGCTTTTGCTGATCTAACACACCTATAGCACAATCATTAAAGAAATAGTTCAGGAAAAAACCTAATTTTCCCTTTACCCCTTTAGTTTTGCACTCAGGCTGTGAGGCTAAAATAATACTCGTTAGCTACATTAGCATTGCAGAAACTACAGAGGCCAACCTTGGACAACAAATGTGTCTTGGATGATTTGTTATATCTGAAATTAAGGAAGGACTGTACAAACCATTTCTTCAGTGGTTGATCAAGCTGCTTTCACTATACCCAAACCCTGACATCAGGCAGCAAAATTTCTGCTAAATAAAAAAATTTCATTCATTTAGTTGAGTGTCTTATGCCTATTCCATGGTTCTTTCTTTTTCCTCAGCTTTTTGGCTTCGTATATGCCTGCTATGTTAGTAAAGTCTTCCTGGACGATGAGGACAGCTGTAAGTGCCATGTGTTTGACACATTTTTACTATATAGTGAATTGTTGTTCTTGTGACTGCACTGCTTTATCTTCATATCATACCTTATCCAGTCACCTTTTTATAAAAAGATTTATAGCAGCATATAAAGCAGTTAAGATACTTCAGTTCTGACTTTCCCTGTTTGTGTCACAGTTGACTTTATCGGTGGATTCGACTCCTATGGTTACCAGCCTCCACAAAAGAGTTCCCACCTACAGCTGCAGCCTCTTTACACGTAAGTGCCCTTTTCAAAATGTTAATAATGACAAATATACAAACATAACCCTATAGAAGTAATTATAGTAAAAGGAATTTCTGTGTGTCGCAAGCTTATCTTTTATTAAAGAGGAATGGGTTAAAAAAAGGAGATGAGCTGGAGCCAGTTTTTAAAATTTTAATAAGATATTTTGTTTTCTTCTGCTACAGATTTTCCTCTATTAAACAAGTAATAAAGGATTCTGGTAACGACAATGAAAATAAATGTTGGAAATTTAAAAAATAACTGGAAAATGGTTGACAGCAGAAAGTTATACAGGCCCACTTTGGTAAACCCCAACCCCAGCGCGCAGTGCAGACAGTTAGCGAGCCAGAGATGGAGAAGTTTCTCAGGGCACTTTCACAATTTGACATCTGTGAAACCTCCACCCATATTCGGCTCTGTACCAGACAGTGGTCTGTTTGGTCAACCTGGTTGCTGGTGGGAAGCAGTCTATAGTGAAACGACGGAATTCATCAACATAGCTGGCTTTCCTTTTCTAGGAGCATGTCAGTGCTCTACCTTCAGCGTAATCTGCCTGTTCTAACGTCTCACTCTTTACAGACCCTCATTGGCTCTCGTTTCTGCATCACGACCTGCTGTAAAATAATAGGGAAGATAGGCGTTTGATTTTGGCTCATGGATCAGAACTTATTTTTGGCCAGGCATCAGTGTCGTGAGTGGTTAAACTCAAATTGATAAACCTCTTGGTATATGTAACCTGCTTTGTATTTATAAACAGGTGGGTCTTGGGATAGAAAAGGTTGAGAACCCCTGCTTTAAAGCCTGCTTTGAAACTACGTGATTTGAAAAGTTTTAGTGAGAATTACCTTGGAATTCCATGGACTTTTTAAGTTTTATAAGAAACATCGCTTTGTTTAAGGTCACGTACCAGCTAACTATCCAGTTGACTTTTGGCTAATGTGATTTTTTTTTTAATAAACATCATTATATCATTATAAACATAACATGCATTCAAATGTATAAATGAATATAAATGTACATGAAGAAATGTAATTATATACATACATTATACATTAGGAACGTATAAACATTGGTCACAAAATGCTTATTGTCATGCCCTCGGCAGAGCCTTGATGCTCTTTTAGTAGTTTGCTTCTACAGAACTATACACTTATATTTCTGTGGTACATGAGCACCACCAGTTAGACTGCAGATGTTTCCATCACAAATTGAGCCAGATGTTATGGGTTTGCAAATTTTACTCTGTAGGGTATCTTGCTTTCTAGCACCACCTGCTGGGCAGAACCTCAAATAGGCAGCTTTAATGTATTGTCTGCAAACTAAACTTTCTGTGCTGGTCTCAATGTCTCTTTTTTCATTCATCAATTTATTTGTTTAGGGCTGGATAAGAGGACAGATCCACTTCCACGTG
This sequence comes from Piaractus mesopotamicus, assembly GCA_023558415.1. Lineage (NCBI taxonomy): Eukaryota > Metazoa > Chordata > Actinopteri > Characiformes > Serrasalmidae > Piaractus > Piaractus mesopotamicus. The sequence goes on along the minus strand of JAILXH010183144.1, from coordinate 6,739 downwards.
CATTTGAGTGGAGCAGCTGCTGAACTCTTGAGCGATGCCGTCCTGTGCATTGTGGGATATATAGTTCTACAAAATTCAGTCTCTGTGTTTCTGAAACTGTCTCCCTCTGCTGGCAGAAAAATGAACTGCAGTACAGACACTGTGTTCAGTGAGTGACCGTGAGAGAGGCTGTGGGCTAAAGCTTGTACTGCCACTGTTAAGTGCATGTTTCAGTATACTTTAAAGTGCACAAACATATTGCCCAAAGTGGGTATATTTAGAACACTACAGAGCCAAGATCTCTCCCACAGAGTACAACTCCATTTTCTTTTTTTCACTTTTTGGAAAGTAAAGGTGACCTTTTAAAGCCATAGTGCATGGCAGTTCATCACTCTGATTATAGTGTGAGTTAGCTTACAGAAGTTAACTTACTATGATGCTTCCACAATATATAAATCCAGTATGCTGAATTTTTTTGTGTGCTGCACAATTTTCAATTAGATGATCACAGACACATGGTTAGTGTTGAGTACATACAGTATTGTGTGTCCTCAGTATGTGCTTTCGCCCATGGCCTGGGGGAGAGGGAAAGAAAGGAAGCGCAAGGTAACTGACTTTGCTACTAGAGCCTCATTGCATTGCCTATTTGTCTAGGCATTGTGGGGGGGAAGAGGTGAGGACTACAACAGATTCTATTGCCATGTGTGCGTCTGTGTGTATACATGTGTGTATTTCTAGTGTATTCACGAGGAGGATAACCTTTGACCCAGGTAAACTTTGAACTCTCGTCTGAGCTGCCCATTCAGCTCTGCAGTATGTGTGTATGTCAGGGAGAAGACTTTTTTGTTTCTTTATACTTTGACTTAATCCAATACAGTGTAATGTGTTAGATGAATGTTGTAGGTGGGCTAGCTGTTTAGTCAGGGAATGTAGTAGGATTTTCTGCATGTAAATATAAGGCTGATTGTAGAGAGGATGCACATCAGGGTGGCCCTCACTTGTATGACTGTGAGAGTGGACTAAAAGTATGTGCTTGTGCACATGATGATTGTGAGTAGCCATAAATGTTTATTTGTAAGCAACTTTACAATGAATGTATGTTCATGTACATGGCTAGTGAGTGTGTGTGTGTGAGGGTCACATCTGGAGAGCGTGTTAGTTGTTGGAACTAATAAACTCTTTCTAGATTATTCTTTCTGTCTAAGTGTCTCTTTAAAGTAAAACTGGTCTCTTTTTACAAAGCAGTGACCCACACATGCAGTTATGTTCGGGAAAGCAATGCTTATTTGTTCTGCTTGTCTATAAGATGAGAACACAGTTGAGAACAGGATCAACAACTGGGATTCATATCACACTATAGCTGTTTTGATACATGATTTAATTAGGTTTCATGACTACTTAATACGGTACACATGATCCTTTGACACCATGAAGCCATCCTGTCAAAGTGTATGTTATCAGCTGAGAAAACAGCATAGAACAGCTGAACTTAATGGACACCTAGCTGAATAGCAGTTTGGCCTCAAACTTTACCTGCACTATCTGAATTTATATATAAAGTTGTCTTACAATATGGTCTGGTCTTAATCTAAGTTACAATAAAGAATAAACACAACCTGTTCAAACGAATAACAGAAAAATAACATATTGTTCTTGTCCATATTGAAAACATCCTACAAACATTCACAGTGTAGGTTGAAAAGAGTATGTGAACCTCATAGGCTAATGACTTCAATGAAAGCTAACTGGAATCAGGAGTTAGCAAACCTGAGGTCCAATCAATGAAATGAGAATGGAGGTGTCAGTAAGAGCTACTTTGACTTTGAATTTCAGATTTCAATAACAAAATTTTAATGTTAATATTTGCATAAACCTGGAAAGGGTTAGAGCAAATCTTAAAGAGTTTAGGTATTCATCAGTCAACAGATTGTCTGGAGATGGAACAGATTTAGTACTATGCACTCAAAGTCCCAAAGCAGAATGTGTGATGAAGTAAAAAAGATCCTTAGAGTAAGAGCTAAAGGCTTGAAGGAATCATTGAAATGTTAACGTGTCTGCTCATGAGTCAGATATACGACAAACATTGAACAGTCATGGTTCCCAAGGCAAGACACCACGGGGGAAGCCGCTGCTCTCCAAATAATAAAAAAAAAACAACAATGCCGCACACCTGACGTTTGCGAAAGAGCACCTAGACGCTCCAAAAGGCTACTGGGAAAATGTTTTGTGGACTAATGAAAAAAGTTAGGGAATTGTTTGGGAAGAACATGCAGCACTATGTTTGGCACTGTATACCAACATGAAAACATCATCACCCCAACAGTGAAGTATGGTGGAGGGAGCATCATGATTTGGGGCTGCTTTGCTGCCTCTGGGCCTGGACTGTTTGCTATAGTAGATCTGAAAACCTGGAAATGCTTGCTTGAGCTTATTGTTGCCAAATGAGGTTCAGTCAGTTATTAAATCCAAGTGTTCACTTTTTCCACCTGCAATGTGAATGCTGAATTGTTGTACACAATAAAGACATGAAAGATTACAATTGTGAAACACCCACATACATGCACACTAGTGAACACACACACTGGGGGGCAGTGAGCACACTTGCCTGGAAAGGTGGGCAGCCCTACAATGAGCGTAGAAAGTGTAGAAACAAAGCAGTGGTGTTAATATTATGGCTGATCGGTGTGTGTCCATGTTTGATTTTTAGCCAGTCCATTAATAAATGCCACATTTGAGTTCATGAGTTGTTGTGTGGTGGAAACGGTATTATTTTCCTACTTTTTAGAAACCTGTAACCCTGTAAACATAAAGGAAAACGGACCAGAAATATCATCCTCTTTAAAATTCTAGACAAATCTCTGAATGCAAGCACTGATAATCAGTACATTTTAAAAGCTTCCTTCACTAATCATGACTGAGGCATCAAAACCTTCCATAGGCTATGTTTGCTCAGGTAGGAGAGTTCAGGCTTGTATGAACAGAGGACTGTAGTAAAATTGCTATAAATCCTCAGATTGCATATTTAATGGGTGTTACTGTATAGAGATGGCTCATGCACTTCCTCCTTTCTAGTTGGACAAAGCAGCATGTGTTCCACTGACCAAGGCATAAATCACAGTAGCTTTAATAACACCTTGCTGCTCCAGGTAAGCTCCTGGTATAGCCTAGCTTATATTTATGTATCACTGTCCAGTCATCGCAGAGTGTGGTAGGCTAATTGCCTCCTTTGGGATTACAGTTTAAGCATGTTTGCCTCACAAGACAGAAGGATATGAGGAAACCGTCACAACAAAGGACTCTAAACACAGCAGAGGTGAGGCTACTGAGAGGAATCCAGCACATTTCACGGCAGTGGAATATTCCTAAGCAGTTTAAGGTTTACAGTATGAGAGAAGGTGCATATAAATTGCGGAACAGTGTGCTGCCTAAATTGAGCAGACACTGCCCGTCTAGCACGATGATCCATTCTCACCCCTTATCCACAAACAGTCTGCGCGCGCTACCGTTAACTACTGCACACAACAAAGGCGCGCGCGACCCTCCCCTCTCCTCCCCTCCCGTTGCACGTTCTCTCTTGGTTCTTCCCATGATGCCCCGCGAGCGCCTGCTTGGACTGAGCCGCCATGTTGTCGGTGTGAAAGCCAGGGAGCCGCAGCGAAACCGGGGCTGAAATCCGTCACCATCCGCATCCTCCACCTGTGAGTAGCCCGTTTGTCGCGAAGCCCGGTGCTCCTCGAGACCCGAGGCGTCTCTCCGCGCGTGTATCTGCGCGAGCGGAGCCGTTAGCGAGTTAGTTTTGAGGGCTGTGTTTAGAGGCAGCGTCTCCCTCCCTCCTCCTCCTTCTTCTCCTCCTCCCTCCGGCTCTTCCTACTGTTGTGCTGCTCTTCCTGTCCAGACGGCTCGGGCCTTTTGTTAGAGGGAGGAGGACCTGTAGGATAGCGCTTAGCCGGCCCAGGGTCGCACAGGTACCGTTTCGGTGAATGTTTATCACCGGGTCCCGCTTTCCCGGCCCCGGCGGCGTGTGTTTTATTCGTGAGTGCTGTGTTTGCTAAGGGCCGGGCTGTGAGGTTACGGTCTGAGGCGGGTTCGCCGAAACGGTTCGGACTCTTGTTGAGACAGTTCGGCCCTTCGAATGTTCGCAGATTCTAAACGCTGTTTTGTCCCCGTGCCTTCTGCTCGCGAGGCTGTAACGTCTCCGAAACGTGCCTTTGTGTTTCTGCACGTTACTGTAACGCGGCTCTCTTTCATTTGCTCTGTTAGCGGGCTGCGCTTCAGCCCAGGCAGCTAAACGTTTGATGTTAGCTCAGGAAGGTGTGTTGGTTGCACGGAGACGCTCGTTTGAACGATAAAAGAGTGTCATTTTTTTAGAAGTTTGAGCGCGTGCTGAAGTGATGATTAACCCCGTTATGGTTTCGGTATCCACTTCCGGGAGGCGTGTGTGAAATGGCCGGTGTTTTCCCTGTGACCGTCGTTGGAAACACCGC
>JAILXH010183140.1:0-15707 GCA_023558415.1 Piaractus mesopotamicus | reverse complement strand
AGATCAGGTTAAGAAGCAGGGTAAGGGTGAAAATGATGTGATGGGTTTATGGAGTCTCAGTGCTATGCAGACTGTACAGAGCAGCATGTTACAGCAGGTATCCACTAGAGGTGCCATTCAGACCAATATTACTAAGTGGGCATTTGGAAAAGCATTTCTACCACAGTCCTAAAACCTTCATGAAAAATGTTGTCATTAACACACCGTTCTCATCACACTAGTGAGTTCTGTCTGTAGTGCATTCGTTGAGGTAAATACTATTGAACAGACCATGCTATAAAGTACAGCGCATCCAGCATAAATACTCATACTTTGTATCAGCAATACAAAAATATATCAAATAAAACTAATTGTGCAGCTATGGAAAAAATATTTTAGTTAGCACATAATAATACATAAAATTATTTTAATATGAAAGTTTAGCCATTAACATCTCAAATAAAGGGAAAGAAATACATTTCCTTGCAAAGTAATGCTAAAAAAATAATAAACACAGAGGCAGCAACATTAACAGCATGTTTTATATTCTATTTCTAGATAGTCTTTAAGAACCTTCAGCATGCCATGGTTTTCATTTGGTTCCCAGTGCAACTGACCTGAGTGCTTCCGAACTGAAAGAATATAATTAATCAGAATGTAATTATTTTTCTGTCCAGTCATGTCTAAATTATGTTAGCTACTGTAGTTTAAAGTTGCTATTTCTCCTGTGTATATAATCACATGCAAAAGTTTATATTTTTAATTACTCAAATTGTTTTTCCATTTGTTAACATCCTCTACTAAGAACCAACTCAAGTATGGCATTTTTTCTGCAAATATTATTGCATAATGTCTATTTATTTGTTAAGTTTAACATATTGAAAAAAAAATAAAACATACAACATAATGTGCCATGACTTTTGCACATACCTCATTTTATGCTTTATTTTTCCCAATATGTTAAATTCAGCAAATAAACACTAATTGTGTTCACTGTAGAGGATGTATTAACTTACTTTCACTCAGAAAATCAGCAAAACATATCATTTGACCGGGGCGCCCAAACTTCTGTGTGCGACTGAAGTTGTTCATTGCTTCAATGTGTTCAGCTCAGCATTTATTGATAATTTGTGTCTATTTATTCTGATCACAATTATTATTGTATTATTTCTTGATTCTTGTATCCAAAATATGATGATCAAGAAACAGTGGCTCCTAAAAGTATTGGGACATTTGTGCCATGTTTTAAAAAGGCATTAAGTGCATTCCAATGTTCAAATTCAAACTAACATTTATTTTAAACAGACTGTTGTAAGTCTTCCTTTTTTGGACAAAACTTTCTTTTAAAAGATGCCGTTATTTTTAATTCAGCAGGTTTGAATCCAAAATGCTTTTGTATGCTTCTGAGTTTATGATCTCATCAATGAACACAAGTCATAACACATGCATAAGCACTGAACAGCATATTTAAAAAGCAATACTTGAGTTTATGCCAGTAATCGCAAGATACCATAAGCTGAAAAAATGACATTGTATTGACATAAGGGTTTTGTACTTTACCTCAAGTAGAACTACATTGAACTGATATAAACTTCTAAACTTCCTTCTAAGTTCCATTGCTTGGAATTGATGCTTCATAATAGTGTTATAAATGGAACAAATGTCCCTCACTTTAGTGTAAGGTCCCTTATGTCAATGCAATTTTATTTGCTTCATATAACATCTTATGTCACCTTGTGGCTACTAGCATAAATACTTGATAAATACTTAACTCATAAATACTTAAATACTGCTTCATAATGTGTTATTCAGTTCTTATGCATGTGTTATGTAGTCCCTATGCATATTTTTCTATGCAAACATAAAAACTTCAGCCCCAGTCGGACCTCACAACTGCAAATACATTGGAATTTGCGCAATTCAACTGATACGAAAAGTTACAAGCAGTTAAGAAGCACAAGTCTAAGGACAGAGAACCTAATGCATGCTCATTGCTGCTGATTCTTCATCTTTATCAGCTTGCCAATTCAAAGGGTTAGCAGTGGCTACTTTCACATCAGGACACATTTATCTTCAGCTGCCTGCTTCACTTCTGTCATAGTGGTCTGAGCTTTGGTTTTGATCGTCTCAAAGTCCACATCCATGTTTTGGAGTTTGGCCATGAACGAGTCGTTGTTCTCCTCTTGCTCCTCATCCTCATCCACCATCTTGGCCAGCTCCTCAGGCACGTCGATGTTGTCTCCTGCCATCTGGACAGTGGCATCATCTTGTGCGCTCTGTTGATGGAGACATAAAAGCCAAGTAGTATGAAATGTAATGGTATATACTGCTATGGACTGTGGAGTAAAGTCCATCAGTTGCCCAGTGGATTCAGGTTGTTGCTAGTTCAAGTGTCAAAGAAGCTCTTGCCACCTCTGAAATGCATCAGCCTTTCAGGTTTTTTAACCCCTTTAATACCCAGGTTTATTACATAATAAGGTTTATTATTCAGTAACTACAGGGACTTCAATGCAAACAGGTTGAGCTATTCTTAGGTTATAGAAGTGAGTAATAAAACTTTGGGACTATTGGTGGGTCCTGGCCATGTAAGGGTGGGACCCCTTACTTCTGTGTATTTTATATGCAAAATGTTTTTTTAAAGGTAGATCCATTGAAAGGTTCTTTAGGGAACCAAAAGCGGTTCTTCCATGGCATCAGCCCAAAGAACCCCTTTTGCCACCTTCATTTAAAAGAGTGTATGTGTACATAAATTGATACTGTCAAATCACAACCTTGTGAGTCAATTTTTATTCATTTTTTACACCATTTCTTAATGCCATGCTGCTCTTTAGAGTACAAGAATGTTTTGCGATGAATGGACCAACAAAGTCCAAAATTACTTAACATAATTTTATTACATCAATGTACATTAAACTTAAGAATTATTATTTTGTTCTTTCTCCTATAAAGTTACCATGGTAACACTTTACTTGAACCCTGCTTTACCACACTGACGCAACCATGCTGTAACCAATCTTGGCATCACTGAAACTGTGACATTATTAGTACTTAAATAATTCGGTTATAATTACTTATTTTCTTATTTGTACTATCTGGCTGATTCAAGTGTACTTATTTTAATGAGCAGAAGAAGCACAAAAAGACAAACAGTGTAAGAGAATACAGGGCGGAGTCACACAGAACTCCTAGCAGGTTAGTTGATTTCTGTTTATGAGCTCTTATTTTTCCTTCAGATGTCAATTTCAAACAAACAACACGTTCATATGTTATATGACGGTCAAATATAAGTTTGAATGCACTTTACATGTTTTAGGTAGAGTAACCATGAATGTCTCTGTTTAGTAGTTAATGCGGTTGTTGTAACAGTACAGCTTTTATTATTGCCAACTCAAGAGTTTTTCCTCAAAGCAGTTGTTAGAGTAATGAACTCTAAAGACTCTTTTTGAATATTCCTATTGGGTATTCTTCTACATCTCAGCTTGTGATCATTACAATTATGTCACTGTCATGAAAAAAAAAATGAAATAATGATTTAGTTTCGAAATGTAATTAACTGAAGGCAACAAGTTCCTTCAAATAGTTTGAGTAAACTTCACTTGTAGAGGGTTTTCAGCGTGTACTGTTATGAGTTGTTGTGATGTCATAACGTTTGAGGTCATGACAGCTTATGTTTAGCCATCATGACATCTTTAATGACAGTCAATAGTAATGATAACATGACATTGTTTTATTACTGAACGTAATCTGTCGTAAAATCTCATGACATGCGTGTGACATGCTCTATGACATGTTTATGACATTGTTATGGCAATGTTATTTCGCAAGGTTAAAGTATGTGTTACTGTAACCATTATGAGGATATATACACACTGTCATATGCAAAATTTTGGCACCCCTGGCTAAAAGTTTTGTTGAATTTCTAAGTGCAAGTAAGTTATTTGCTGAATTTAACATATTGGGGAAAAATCATAAAATGTGGCCTGTGCAAAAGTTATGGCACGTTATATATTTTATGTTTTATTTTTTCCAGTATGTTAAACTCAGCAAATAAATAGAAATAGTGCACTGAAATTGAGATAAAATGGCATACAAAATTCAAAAAGATGCTTGTTCAAGAGTACTTTAGTAAAGGCAGTGGTTCTATTTGGAACCATGAGTTTGACATAGAACCATTCCATGCTTAAACGGTTCTTTGCATGGTGAAATCGTTCTTCAGATTGATGGAGAATGTGTTGTATATGGTTCTATATATAATCTTTTTGAAAATGGTTCTGTATAGCACCAAAAAGGGCCCTCTATTGTTACTAGCTTGGCAGCATAATATATAGAACCATTTTGAAATGAACTATATAGAACTCATGTTTCTAAATAGAACCATTGCCTTTATTCAAGAACTCTTGACCAATCATCTTTTTAAAGTGTGTATTTACGTGTGTTTTCTGTAGAGGACGTATTAACATTCTTTCAAAAAAACATGTAATTTGACCAGAAGTGTTCACACTTTTATCTGTATTTGTGCCTGTTTTAGCCACAAAACGTAACTGAACATAGGTTATAATGTGGGTTTTAGGTTAGACTGTGTTGATTCCTTTCATGTAATCTGGCCTAGAAGAGCGAGTTAGCTCACCTGTGGAAGTCTGTATTTGTCTCTTAGCAGCACTCTCAGATTAGCCCTTTCTGCCTTCCTCGTAGCAAACTCCTTGTCCCTCTGAATCCTGTTGGTAAAACACACAAAGGTTTTAGCAAAATTATGAATTCCAATAAAATAAATACGTATTTACATTAATACAAACAAATCACAAAGAAGCATGTTTAACACACTCTGAAAAATAAAGTATTCAATGTCATAGAAGAACCACTTTTGGTTCCCTGAAGAACCTTTCAGTGGATGGTTCTTTAGAGAACCATTTTTGTGTACGATGTATTTGAGTGTAGAAAATCTTTCTAAATCTTAGAGAAAATGTAGAGGTTATAGGAAGAAACTTTATTATACAGAATTGGTATAGAACCTTTACATTATGTGAAGACTTCAAACCTAAAAATTATCTTTTTCCAGTATGGTTCTTTAGGGGACTTCTGGTTCTTCCGTGGTACCACTCAAAGAACTCTTTGTGGCAAGTGTAACTTGCTATCAGTTTGTTATATGACAAATGAGAACCTTGTTTTCTTTGTTTAATGTTGGGTGAATAAAAGCTAATTACTTTAAAAGAGATAATAAGGCTAACTACTGTAAAAGAGCTCTTCAGTAATAATACTGTTTTCTGAAAGGCTGTGGTGAAGCATACATAGTGTTTTCCATTAACTGTGAATCTACATTTTACACAACTGCATGACGAGACCAGAAACGCATTAAATTCATTTGTTCCAAGCAGAGGTGGGCAAGTTATGTCCAGCCAGGGTCATCCACATGTTCACCTACTCAGGTGAATAACTCAAAAACACATTCTCCAGATTGAGCAACACCACAATCACTTTTATGATTTACAAGCGCAAAACCAGTTTCTGGGCTCCTCCTCAGTGGTGCACTGTAAGTGTTTAAGCCTGTCGACAGTCTGTAAATCTGGACCAGTATCACACTCAGATGCTTTAAATAAAACAGTGAAAATGATTTCAGTTTATTTCAGTATGTCTGAAATCAATTTGAATAGCATCAAACTGAACTATATTCACTTCACAGTGCAGTTTGTTTGCAACATAAGCACTAAAAACCCTTAGGATATCAAAGTCCCCTTACAATCCCAGACATATTACATACTAAGGCTTCTTATTCAGTAACTACAGGGACTTCAATGCAAACTGCTATGCTTAAGTTGTAGTATGTAATAAAACGTTGGGCCAGTGGAAAACATAAAACATAACCCCCCAGTTTGTTTTTTATTCAGACCACTTGCAGTATTGATAGTTCAATCAGCCATATCAGTGACCAAATGAAAAGTTATTGTATTGTGTTACCTGCTTATAATATACTACAGCGAGCATGAGAAAATTGACTGTTAACTAGCATGTTGATGGCACAGTAAAATAAATAACTTAAAATAAATGAAAAAATAAAGTGAAATTAATTTCCATGTTAAGTTAATAAAAAATAAATAAGGTCGTAACACTAACAACACTCAACAAAGTACATGCACTGCTGACCTACAAGCACAAACGGATAGTCAAGTTTGATGGCAGAGCCAATCAAAATCTCCATTTCAGCTGGTAAGCAGGGCATTTCCCAACCAACAAAACCTTCGTGCAGCTTTACCAGCAAGCTGATTGGCTCATTTTAGTCACATGTGTGGAACTTTCCCCATAAACAGATACCAAGTTGAGCATTATGAGCTAATTCATTTTTCAACCAGTGAACGGCCTCCTCCTCCTTTATAATGTAAGCGCTTTGGCTAAACCCTGTGAACCTACAGGTTCAAAACATACATTGAAACTGTTTATAAATAGGTTTACTAGGACATGTTATTATAGCCATGACATGTGCCAGGGGTGTCAAATTCAACCATTAAAAGGGCCATATTAAAAAATCTCAACAAATCTGTGGGCCAGAGAACACCTATGTTTTTGTTTTATTTTTAATGAACATTTTGCTATGACCTGAACTAGCCAAGTTTTTATTCAAAATATGCAAGAATGGCACAGAAAAATGTTGGCACTTGTGGTAGACTTTGAAATTTTACATGAAGAACTATTATATGAAGCAATAGGCTACATATAACTGTTAAACCTTTTTAAATGCCCCAGGGAGGTAGACCCCTGCCCCATAGATTGTTATTTGAGAGGAGGGTCGGGGTGCACATTATGTTGCAGTGCAAGCTGGGGATTGTAGTGCAGCACATTGGGGCAGTCATGGGCTGGAGGTTAGGGAACCAGTCCTGTGATCGGAAGGTTGCCGGTTCGATCCCCTCAGCTGACAGTCCATGACTGAAGTGCCCTTAAGCAAGGCACCTAACCCCCAATTGCTCCCCCGGGCGCCGTGGATAGGGCTGCCCACCACCGCTCCGGGCAAGTGCTCACTGCCCCTAGTGTGTGTGTTCACTAGTGTGCATGTATGTGGGTGTTTCACTGCATGGATAGGTTAAATGCAGAGGTCTAGTTCCACAGTTGGCAGATGGTTCTGAATTCAATTCAATTTAATTCAATTGTAGAGCAGCACATTGTAAAATGGGCTAATATTAACCCCTTAAATGGCCCGGGCCTACCGGTGGGCCCGAAGTTTTATTACACACTTCGATAACCTAAGAATAGGTCAACCAGTTTGTATTGAGGTTCCTGTAGTTACTGAATAATAAGCCTTAGTATGTAATAAGCCTGGGGTTTTAAGAAATATATAGAAAATTGAAAATAACTTTGTGGGCTGAATAGGATTGTGCCACGGGCATGACGTTGCCTGCAGGCCTTGTGTTTGACACAAGTCAAAATGTGCTGAAAGTTAGTTTTACCCAGTCAGTCGGTGGCCTTGTTGTCTTTTGTCAGTCAGAGAATTCTGTCAGTTGTCTGTCGGTCAGCTGTGGTTCCACCAGTGCACCTTTTTTATTTAAAGAACCAATACTTTTTTGTCCTGAGGCCACTTATTGTGACAGCAGGTCGAGGTGTAAGAAGGTTAGAGGGGTTTAGGGTTAGAATAAGGGGCAGGCGGATCAGGAGTCAAAAAAGGACAGGACGTTAATTCTCACCACCTTCGGTCACTGCCAGGCTATTTTAATGACACTTCACACTGGCCATTGTCCCAAACAAGAACTTACAGCTGCACCCAATTCCACTCTACTAATCCTGCTCTGAACCTTGAGCACCTCAAAACATCATGGCTGCCACCTAAATGACAGAAGAATTTCACCAACATTTCAGTGATGTCTCCATGGCATTTCTAGAATTGCTATAATTACGTCGGGTCAAAGTAGGCCAATGTCAGTGTCATTTGGGCGGGGAGGGACCAGTCTGGAAGGCTTGGCATTTGACCCGATTAGGGCTCTTACCTCAGTGACCCAGTTCCTGGCCTAATGCTCTCAGGTGTTATATAAGCAGATAAGAACACATAACATAGAATAACACCAGCCCGGCATGTGGAAGCCCCTTTTTCCGAGATGTCATGGTGACTTTTATCGGCGCTGTCGCTGTAGCAACAGTTTCCATGGCACTGCTCTTACACTCTTTCTTAAACTGCTGATGCTAATAGGTTTGTCACTTGCTGCTTTGATGTCATTACACTTGTCCTGTGGTCATTCTCTAGTGTCTCTAGTGGACAACGAAGGTATGATCGTGAGTGTGGTCAGCTTCAGGAAAAAATGAAAGTAAAAGATAACCTTTGATTAACCTAAAACAATGCACTGTGGGTAACACTTTAGTATGGGGGACATTATAATGTCCTTGTGATGCCATTATTAAGCCTTAACAAGCTGGTCATCCATAATTAACATGTTGCTTATTATAACTAGGATAACTATTATAACTGGGATGAAGTAAGCATTTTCCAGAGCATACATCATTAACTTTTGTCCATTATTGCACTTATGTTACCATTAACATTATACATCATAAACTTTTGTCCATTATTGCACTTATGTTACGCCTTATCATGCCAATAACTATTAACTAACTCATCAAGCCAATATTTAGTAATTAACTGGCTGCTTATTATTACATTAGTAAGTAGTAACTAGAGTGAATTAAGCTTTTTTTCAGAGCACTTGTAGAAGCCGTATTAAGCCAGCAGCTGCCAATTCACTGGCTGCTTATTACTACATTATTAAGCAGAAACTAGAGCGACCAGAGCATTTTCCAGAGTAATTAGTTATTTGTTTATTATACAGTGTATGGGTTACCACTTATGTGCTTTCCTTTACAAAGCTGTATTCTCATGGAAAAAAAACAAAAACTAAAAAAACGACACAACATAACATACGTAGAAATAAAATAAAGGAGGTCTTGCACTCAACAAGTGCTCTTTACCACAAGACAGACAAAAACGAGACCACTTGAGGTGGAAACTCGAGTGCTAAAATATTACATACATTAATAATACATACATAAAAGTCTAGTCAATCTCGTTGTTGCTTAATAACGTAGTAATACGCAGCCTGTTAATTATCAACTACTGGCCTGTTAAGGCTTAATAAAAGCATTACAGGGGCATTGAAATGCTCCCCTATACTGAAGTGTTACCGCGTTGTGTAAGAAGACAGGCAGTGGGTGGACTGGATGGTTAATCATAAATTATAGACAGGCTGAGTGGGCTTAAAGGAAACGGATTCCACCTAATCTCTATCTGTAGCGTACAGTCAATTACATCAGACAATATTTTTGACACATTTCCCTGGACTTGATCCAGATTATGTTCAGTAATACTTGAGTACTCCTTTAATCTAGCAGTTTTGCCTTTAATAGAAATGTAAAAAGCCCATATCTTGGAAAATCAAATTTTCTTTGCTTTTATTTTTAAGACTTTGACGCAGTACATAAACGCTGTTAAAATGTCAGAACATACCATTCACTTCCATACAGTCTGTATGTGGAAACTACGCTGCAAAAACATCCTGTTTTGAATTCCTTGTGTGTGATGTCACAAAACCTCACTCATTTACATATATCCAACTATACATATATCCAGCAGTTAAGCCTCAGCCATTCACATCAAAGCTATAATGAATGCTTTTTGATTGAGACACAATACATGGCAGGCCAATCAGAACAGTGGTAATTTACATATATCATATATCATATATCACTGTGTCTGCATGGTTTCCCCTCAAAGACATGAATACTGCATTCCCTACATTCCCTATTCCACATAGAAAGGATCCGGGTTATCTGGCTGAGGAGTAGAACCCAGGGCCATCTTGTTGTGAGGCAACAGTGCTATTCATTGTGCCACCATGACAATATTTCCTGGGTGCATTTACATATTATATATATTAAGTATGACAGTTGAAAGCGTGAGAGAATAAAATCATAAAGTGCTCCATACCTGGTTTCAAAGCAATATGAAGCGCTGGCTGCCAATGTAGGGCAAGCATTAGCAAACCAGACAGAATGGTTTTTTATTGGGTGGTTTAAATATGATTTAGGGAATTAATTAAAAGATCATATTTTCGTGTCATCCACCAAACCTTTTGAACAGGAATTAAGGAATTAAGCATGCATTACATTACCAAGTGGCACTTTAGCCTGGATTGAACCAAGGTCGTACAGACCCTTGCAAGATAAGGGGATCAAAACTTCGATGATTAATGTGAAGCTGAATTGAAATAATGGTTTAACCCATCTCTATGGACGTCCAGAGAGGCCATGATGCTGTGATTTGCTGGATAATTATCTTAAGATAATGAGTTAATTATCTTGTGATCTCAAGACAACAACTTTGTTATCTTGAGATTGCAAGATAATTTACTTGTTACCTCAAAATAACAACTTTTATTATCTTGAGATAATGAGTTAATTATCTTGTGATCTCAAGATAACAAATTTGTTATCTTGAAATAACAAGTTAGTTATCTTGTTATCTCAAGATAACAAAAGTTGTTATTTTGAGATAAAATCGTAGCAACAGCTCATGGCCTCTCCGGACTTCTGTACATCTCAGATGCTTCACCCTTAATTTAAAGGGGAATTCTACCAATTTGTCTGCATACAATTTCTGCATTATATAAATGGTTAAGAAGCAACCAAAGCCATTCAGAGTGGTTTATTATGAGTAAGTCTGTTTCAAAGAAACTTAGAAAGTCGGACTAGTCAGTACACTGTGGTCGTGATAGGAACCAGACATCCAAAACATTTAATGCATTAAACATTGTTTTATGATAGTTCTTTGCTAAAGTGTGGGCAAAAATGTACGTTTAAAATTTTTAAAAAAAATAGTCCCCAAAGAAAATGTATTTTTTCAGATCACCACTATTTTACTATTATCAACATTACATGTAAAACGCAGAAGACATGTAGAGATTCACTGGTCACTTTGAATTGTAAATAAAATAACGTTGTTTAACTTTTGTTTTGACCCCTGGTTCCTATCACCACCACTGTAAAGAAATCTGAGTTGGTAAATTTCTCTACAATAATCTATTTTACATCAAACCACTCTGAATGACTTTACTTACATCTCAACTACTAAATTATGTAGACATTTTGAAACATCAAGGGAATTCACATTTAACAAATCTAAAAGTAAATCTGACCATGCAGCCACTTTGAGTTTGGTGTCAGGATAATTTACTTTTGTCCACTCTGGATTAAATCTACAGTGTTGAAATAGAGTAAACCACACTGAGCCTGGACCAGCAGACATCAATGTATACAACTTCACTCTTTTCCTCTAAGCATCCAGTCTACACACAGTCAAACCAGCCCAATCTTGAACATCTATCAGCGTTAACAACCAGCCATTAGTTTCACTAGAAATGAAAGAAGACGATTCACAGCAGAATTCAATTAAAACTCCCTGAATCAAACATTATTTGACACCATTAGCTTCATTAGTTATAACTAATGTTAGGAGTGAGTTTCCATTTGGACGCTATTACTAACAAAAATATGTGAAAAATAAAATTTCTGAAGGATCATAAATTGTGTCCTTAAAGGCTTTTTTGAGGTAGCCAAAAGTTTTCAGCACACATTTGAAAACTGCATGACAGTGAATTTATTTTTCTTTAACCTTTTTTCACGGAAGCCATAAAGTACAGTTTCTACTTGTTTTGGAGGTCCCTCAGTTGAACTATGCAATAATTTTTTTCTTCATTAACATTGATGGAATGTATTTTAATAAAAAGGTGGATTTTCATCTTTGTGGATGAGCAGGCAAGTTAACATTTATAAAAGTGTTTTTAATATGTTTAAATGCTATTTTTTTATTCAAATATCCAAGACAATTTCCATTCCACTTGTGAAATGGTGACTAAGAGGCCTGCAGAAAGAGGTGTACAAGAGCTTTCTAAGAATATCTAAAGCTACTCTGATAACAAGATATTATTATGTCCACGGTACGTCTAGCATTTCCATTATTTTGTCTGTGGTTTTACTATATACTTCAGGCAGCTGTAATATGATTGTTGATTCTGTTTGTAGTCCAGTTTTGAGTAATGATATTTTCATGAATTTGCATTTTATATGGGTCATTATAAATAATGAGAGTAGTAGTAACACTTTACTGAAGGGCAGCATTCATGCAGACAATAACACTTTACATCAAGACTACCCTTATAAAGCATTAATATATGGTTTAAATTAGTTTATTACTGGTTATTAAATAGTTCATAAACACCTTAAAAAAGCAGTTATAACATAAAAAATGGGAATGGTGACCAGTTGCTGGGCAAGTTGTTAGCCCTCATTCATCAATATGTTGTTAAACACATGTTAAAGCTCAGATCCTGCTGGTTACTTAACTTAGTCTGTCTTCTCCATCAGTCGGCATTATAACCGTCAGCTCCATCAGATATTCCTTAGCTAAAACAGCTCAGTGTTGTCTTTTTTGATTTATGTGTTGTAACTGCTTATTAAAGTGCTTATGACCTAATTAAAAACAATAATAAACAAATTTTAAACTGTTTATAAATACTCTATAAGCATAATCTCATTGTAAAATGGAACTGAACATTTACAAAGGCTTATTCCAACAAGCATCAGTTGTTATAACATTTACTGAGCTAAAATGTCATCAAAATGAACAAAAGCAGCCTTTATTACTACCTTTATTACAACTCTTGCTGGTTAGAATGAGCCTTTATAAATGTTAACATAAGTTTAAGTCAGCTGCCATGAAAGGCTCACACTTAAAAACAATGGTTCTTCAAGGGTTCATCAGTAAAGTAAATGGTTCTATATAGAACCATGAACATTCAAAGAACCCTTTGCATGATTAAAGGTTGTTTTGCATCATGAAAGGGTTCTTCAGATTGATTGAGGTGCTATAGATGGTTCTATATAGACCTTTTTTGAAAAGGGTTCTATATAGCACCAAAAAGTGTTCTTCTATTGTTACGATATCAGGCTTGTTACAATAGAAGAACCCTTTTTGGTGTATATAGAAACCTTTTTAAAAAAGGTTCTACATAGACACATTTTCTTTACTAAAGAACCCTTGAAGGGCCATCATTTTTAAGTATGTATGTAGCCTCATGAATGCCTCCCTTCAGTAAACTGTTACCAAAGTAGATTCCCAATTTACTAGGAGTATAAAAATGCATCCATCTCAAGGTGGTGGACGATTCAGCTGCACTGAATTTGAAATGTATAGAGTATAGAATATATTACAATTGAGAATACATTCAAATCATTGCAAGGTCAGAGGTCAGAGATTTACCCTGACAAGTTACATTTCTTTTATCTTCTTGACATTTCTTTAAACTTGCTTTTGAGCTACGCAGCCCAGCTTGTTTCAGGTCAGCATTCGGCTCTACTCACTTCTCCTCCACCAGTTGTCTCTGGTACTCCTCGAACTCCTCTCGGGTCATTCCTTTAGACTCAGCCGTCTCTTTTCCGTCCCCTCCAGACGCCCCCGAGTCCTCCCCTCCTCCACCCATCATGTTCTTCAACTTATCCCCCATCATCTGCTGCATTAAGAAAGCCATGATTCAGGTGCAGTGGACAGAACTACGATCTGGAGAGGTCAGGTATGATTACGGCCACAAAACGGCCCAAACTGACTGAGAGCTCAGCCTAGCCCAGCTCTTGGAGATGGATGGAGAAAAAGAGAAACACTTTCTCCTCGTTAAGCATTTGCACCACTGGAAGTGCGGAACCGGAGGTGTGAGAGGAGCTGGGTGTCAGTGTCGGGGGTAAAACGGCTCAGGGGCTTAGCTCATTACAAACTGCTCACTGACAGCTGGGCCATCTCACCTTGACACAAGGTCTCCACAGCTATTATCTTGTCTATAGTAATGCAATAATACAAACAACAACAAGAAACTACAGTTTCCAAAAATGAAAAATAATACATGTTGCTTTGAATGCGTTTTACATAATCGCTTGAATACTTAAAAAAATTATATGAATATGAAAAACATATTAGTATTATTGCTATTGCTAGTTTTGCTACCCTTAAAAGCATATTCATTGATTCGCTGATTTTTATAGAGGTTGATCAATTTCACTTTAGTTTACAGTTTCTACATCATAGGTATTTATTGTATTCAAAATATATAATAACTACCAACAAATGCTACAGTGTGTAAACATATAAACTATAAATAAAAAATGTTCCTTTTAATGCACAGCTCATGCTGGCTTGAATGCTCATTAAATTTGTAAGATTAAATGGCATAAAAACATTACTGTTGTTTATCTTTCAAACTTTCAAGCACCACTATATATATATATATATATATAGACATCTCTGCTGTCGGAAGAAAACATCGTATCTTCATTTTTGTTGTTTTTCAGTTTTTTTATGTAATTTGCTGCTGTCCTTTACATTGTGTAAAAATTTCATGAAGAATGGACCAAGAGAAACAGCCCAAAAATTCTGGTTCCATTGACTTACATTAAAAGTAAAGTACATTTTTTCCTTCTTTTGTAAAGTTACCATTTTGGAAATATGAGCTTTTCTTCTGACAACAGCAATATATACAGCAGTGCTTGAAAATTCGTGAACCCTTTAGAATTTTTCATATTTCTGCATAAATTTGACCTAAAACTTCATCAGATTTTCACACTAGTCCTAATAGTAGATAAAGAGAACCTTTGAACCTTTGCTCGTGTCTTTTGTGACCCCCTTGTGCAGCAATAACTGCAACTAAACATTTCCAGTAGCTGTTGATTAGTCCTGCACATCGGCTTGGTGGAATTTTAGCCTCTTCCTCCATACAGAACAGCTTCAACTCTATTATTTTGATGGGTTTTCCTCCCATAAACTGCTTCCTTCTGGTCCTTCCACAACATTTCTTTAGGATTAAGGTCAGGACTTTGACTTGGCCATTCGAAAACATTAACTTTATTCTTCTTTAACCATTCTTTGGTACAACAACTTGTGTGCTAAGGGTTGTTGTCTTGCTGCATGACCCACAATGTCTTGAGTTTCAGCTCATGGACAGATGTCCAGACATTTTCCTATTGAATTTGCTGGTGTAATTCAGAGTTCATTGTTCCATCAATGATGGCAAGCTGTCCTGGCCCAGATGCAGCAAAACAGGCCCAAACCATGATACTACCACCACCGTGTTTCACAGACGGGATAAGGTTCTTATGATAGAATGCAGTGCTTTCCTTTCTCCAAACATAACACTTTTCAATTAATTAAAAAAGATCTGCAGATGGGCAGAGATGTTGTTTTTGGAGAGCAGCGTTTTCTCCTTGCGACCGCGTCTGTTTTCTCATCATTTCTGTTTGAAAAATGTTCTTTTATTGAGAGCGAGGGAAAACAATGCAACTTGAAAAGCAACTGAAAATTGAGCTAGGTCACTCCTAGCCCTACTCTATCTTCTGATGGTCCCCAAACACAAACACACTCTGTCCCTGAGCTGGACACAAAATAATACAGTAAACACACACACACACTGTAACTGAAGAACAACAACATAACTACATTAAATAACAACGTAAACAGTCTGTTTAGCAAGTGGGGGAGGGCCAAGGCTACAACACACACAATCTCAAAAGTCCCGCTCTGTCTGAACAAAACATTTTATGAATTATATTATTTATTTTTTTATCTCAATATTCATTCCAAATATATCAATGATCATTCAATATATATCAATGTTCATTGTATATATATCAAAGTTCATTCAATAACATAATATACACCT
>JAILXH010183127.1:13619-28638 GCA_023558415.1 Piaractus mesopotamicus | reverse complement strand
ACACACACACACACACACACACACACACACACACACCAGTGCTCATCTACACTCCAGCCTCCCACATGCCATCCACGGGGTGACCATCATCATGTTTTTCCCTCCGCTGGCCCGTGTGCCACTAACCTATGTTGCTGGCAGGTTGCCTGCACATTCTCATAGCCATTCTGTAGCTGTTATTAAGAGGTGGTATTCCTCCCTCCCTCCCCCCGTGTGGCAGGCTCTCTGTGGCGCTATGTGCGGGCGAGCATGACCCTATCCGGGTACCTGCCGCCCCTCTGCGACCCCAAAGATGGCAACCTGCTCATGGACGGCGGATACATCAACAACCTACCAGGCAAGTAGGGCCCCTCACCAGGCCTCGGACACAGATGGCCTCTACGGGGACAGGGCCAGAGGAAAGATATGGGGTAGTCAACTTAACTGTTGAGTTGTGGGTTGTAAAAAGGACTGGGCACAGTTTCCTGCAAAACCATTGCAGCTTGAAGATCATGCTAACCATTAGAAGTCTAGAGTTATTATACAATGAATTTACTTTATATTATTTAAAGAGAAATGGCAGTGAAATTACATTAAAAATATACAATATTTATGTAGATCAGATGTAGATCAGAGTCTTTTCACTAACTTATCTCCAAATAAGTTTTGGCATATATTTAAGCTGACTAGCTAATGCTGATTAAGGTCAGTTTAGCTTTTCTAGCTAATGATTGTAGTTAACTTGCCTGTCTAGCTAGCTCACTAGTATTTTTGCCACATATCAAGCTAATGTTAGTGCCAGCATAGCTGATGTTACAGTTGTTTGGACAGTGGCTTTGCATTGTTGATTGTGTCACAATGACTAGCAGCTGTTAACCTGCAGCCCTGACTGAGAGCAGAGAAGAGAGGCTTTTCAGAATGTCACAGGCATTACTCTTTAAATGTCATTACATAACTAATTACATAGTTATACAGCGGATTTTTTTGCATCTGACGTACATTCTCAATTTTTTATGTTTGTTTCAATGTCAAAAAAGGACAAAAACCTGATAAAATTGTAATCGTATATAGTAATAGAATATCTCCTCTTCTGCTTACAAACACAAATGTGGGATCATCTCAATTTTTTGAGCCACTAAACCCCATGTGTCAAACACAGGGCACACGGGTCAAATCAGACCCGCCACACAATCCTGTCCGGCCCACAAAAGTAGTTTAATTTTCTAGTAATATTAGCCCGTTTCACAGTGCGCTGCACTACAGTCCCTGGCATGCACTGCAACGTAATGTGCGCTCTGACTCTGCTACCCCTACAACAATCTATGGAACAGTGGTTACACCTCAATTCTAAACAAGTCTACACAATTCCACACTATTATATCACCAAACACAGTAGCTGCATTTCAGCTGCAGTTCAACCAGTGTAAACACCTAACGTTAGCTGAGCAGCTCAGAAATGGAGCCCAAATATCAGTGAACTTGCAGCAAAGAAAGGATGCCAGGTGTCTAGTTCAAGCAAATAGGTAGGTTTAAAAGACTGAGCACCTGGGGACATTTAAATTCAATATTTCAAGTATTCATGTAATATTTTAGGATCTAATAAGTGCCTTTCACTGCTTATTTTACTGCTAAAGTTTTTGCGTATTTTGAATAAACTATGGCCAGTTGGGGTTATAGCACAACATTAATTAAAATTGAAAAAAAAAAAGTAAAACACTGGATTTTTTGAGATTTTTAAAATATGGCCCGTTTGGTTTGACACCCCTGCACTAAACTGACAATTTCTCCGCTCGTTCTGTGAGTTTCACGTGAGAAATACTTAATATAGAATTACACAATGCTTTTGTTAGTGCTGGCAATAACTGTGACTTCTATTGTGTAACTATTAGAGATCATCTATCAAGTGATATCAAAGTGATTTACAGTGATCTGTGTGCTTTGATGATTTGGGGAAACTGTGCCCTTTTCTGGTTGTGGCTAAGTAGTGTGTTTACCCTTTATTCAGGTTTACCCTTTATTAAGTCAGTAATTCTACTTTTTCCATCTGGGCTATCCATTTACAGTTTTAAAAGGAAATTTTTTTTAATTGTTTTGAAATGTTGACATTCGTTGAAAGAAAAAAGAAAAATCTGTTTGACTTCTTGTGTATGCTGAGCTCCAGATGGTGAAAGTGTCAAAGGGTATGTGCTGTTGAGAGTGATGGTGGATGAGATTAGTTGAAATTTTCTTTATTCTCATTCTCTGGACATCTAATCGCCACCAACCTCTACAACTGCGCCCCACTGTCAGTCCCATTCTGTCTGGTTTATGATTGGGCTAGAAAAAGAAGACACTACACTTAATTGCATTGTTCCTTGGCTTTTTAAGTGAAGCTTATTTTCCCCAACTCTAACTGGATACAAAACTTATCATACACCAGAAAGTGTCCAATGTTATATTGTTATGTGAATTAAGACATGACTCTGCATGTTACAAAATTGGCTTAATTGTGAATCTTATATTATTACAATGTTTATCTCAGCTTTGATCCAAATGTAATTTACCATAATTAAGGATGCCTATTCAGAAGTAATTATTATTGATTATTCAGATTGGTTGCATTCAGACATTTAGATTGGTCTCAACCAACTGCATTGAGATTCACAAATATGGCACTTTAACATATTTCTGAAATGTCATGTCAATTGTGAGAGTCATTGGGACTGGGAAGACTGTATCTGCAAAAGAGACATTCACTAGTTATTCAGCCATATCCATATCTTCAGTATTATTTAGGCATGCTGTCCAAATACTTTTTTAGGAATTTGATACATATCTTTTAAACATGGGGACCATAGTATTTTCAGTTCCAGTTTGAGCATATGCAGTAATTCCATCAAAGCACATGAATTAAATTAGACTGGATTTCAATCTGAGGGGCAACCTTTCAGTCTGTTGTAGGTATGCCCACTGTCATCTGCCACTGTAATCAGAGTTTCTCTGAGAATTTAGCTTGGCTTCTCCCAGTCTCTTGGCTATCAAGCACCAAACACGCACCAGTAAGCTGAGTTAACTACACTCTTCATGCGTATAGGAGCTTTGTCATAAGTTTAGGGCTGTCACAATTACTCGAATAAACCTGAAAAAATAAACAAACAAAAAGCACAGATTAAAATGTACATTATCAAAAAGTCCTATTTATTTGTTCCCACTTTATTTTGATGGTCCGGTATAGATGATCTACAGATACTTAAATTATTAAGCTTTCTGTTGATACTAAGTTGATTTTCAACAACATTACATTGGGGGGTAGGTCTACGAGTTGGTGTAGTTGCGTTGAAGTTCGGGTTAGGGTTAGATTTAAGAGAATCTGTCACACTCAACTTCAAGTTCAATTGCATTTAATAGATATTTAGTTGAATGTTAGTTAAAAACAGACTAAATAGCTACAGAGCATCTACAGTGGACTGTTAAAATAAAGCGTTACCATTTATTTAATTTTCTTTCTTCAATTAATAAGGACAGATACATGAGCATAAAAAACGACAAATTGTCTGATGTTAATCATACCATTCATCATGTATAGTGACGCACTAATTTGCACTGTTGCAATACTAGTTCGGAGTTTTAGTGACAATAAGGCATGTTTTAAATTCTCCTACTGTTCTCTCTTATAGTAGAAATAGGGCTGCAACTACTGATGAGTTCAGTAATCAAGTAATTGGTTCATTATGCCATCATTTAATCAAATAATTGTGAAAAAAAAGTTTTAACTAGTAGTTTGTCCAAGAAAGAACCTTTATCAAGGGCATCACAATATCTACAACATCAATGCCTTCCGCACAACACAAGAATACATTTTATATGGAATTCCCATAACTATTATGGAGGTAGATATTTCTCCTCTAATGATAACACAAAGATAACTGAATTACTTTGTGTTATCATTAGAGGTGTGTCAGTTATCATTAGAGGTGTGTCAGTAACATTATTATCAAATCTGATACTACCTTAAACCATGTCACACAAGTAGTATCCCAAAGCAAGCCCACCGCACGCAAAACAGCAATAATCAAGCACATGAAGTCAGCGTTTTCAAAAACATCTGTCCACACGAGAACACAGAAAATGGAGATTTTAAAATCCTCACCCTGGAGATAATTTTCCATAAAATGCTTTACTAAAATTCCATTCTAGAGACTAAAACACTTTTCATGCAGGCAGTAGACCAAAACACAGAGGTAAAAAGTAGGTTTTCAAAAAAATATCCCTATCCATGTGGAGAAGGTTTGGATGCACTAGCACACAAACAATCTGATAATGGATAAGTTTATTTTAGCTGTGCAGTTTACAGCAAAATATAACTCATCCCTTTAGCCAGCTGTGTTTATATTGCTAAAATAAAATGGAAGTATCTGAAAAGCAAATGTTAACATTGATTAGTTGTTGCAGCCCTAGTAAGAAACCTGATGGACACAACTATTTTTAAGCATTTTTTATCACCACAGTGATTTTATATATTTTTATGAAATCTTCTACTTCCTAGTTAATCTTCTTTTCAAAGGAAATGTTTGGAATCTTCAGTTTGTAGTTTGTTATTGTTCAATATTTATTGTTTGGCCTCGTTGATTATTCTGCATAATAATCAGTAGATTGCTCTACTGCAAGTATAATCAATAATGACAGCCTTAAACTTTTTTGACAGAGTCTCGAATTAGAGTGAAAGTTGATGTCAGCTGTGCTAAATTACAGCATAGCTCACATCAGCTGTGTGCAGCTTCCTGGTTGTAGTGGTTTGTGTAATAAAAAGTTCGCTGCACTGTAGTGATGAAATAGTAACCGCAAAGTTTACTTCTTCCTGCTGCCCCTTGGATGTGTGTGTGTTTGTCTTTGCTTGCGATTATGATGCCCCACAGCGGACATTGCCCGGAACATAGGTGCCAAAACGGTCATCGCCATTGACGTGGGCAGCCAGGACGAGACCGATCTCTGTAACTACGGCGACAGCCTGTCCGGCTGGTGGTTGCTGTGGAAACGGATCAACCCGTGGGCGGAGAAAGTGAAGGTGGGGAGGTGGAAAAGGATAAATGGTGGAACAGATTGTTCTTGTCAACACTACAGAAATTGTGTGGAATCATCTCTGATGAAAGGCCCAGAGCCAGGCTGAAAATATCCACTAATCTTGGATGAGTTTTCATTAGGACAGGCAAAACCACCTCCCAGCCAATTTCCACTTGAACACAGCTTCAGTTCACAGCCTAGAACTCAAGTTACAGTCAGTACATCTAAAGCTTCTGATTCAACTGACAATGCTCTGTTTAACACAGGGGTCACCAAAAGGCCAGCACACTTCATTTTACTAATCAGTTTATATGTGTCCAGAATGAGGAACAGAGCTGTAGATGATTCTATAATGACTAGGATATATTGAATAAACGCCCAGAATATCTCTATATATATTTGTGATCAAATTTTGAAGCAGATGACTTATAGTTTACAGTATTTTATCACTTAACTTCTTTTTGTTCTCAAATTATTTTCTATATTAAATAAAATATCTAAAAATACATTTCTGCTGTCTACTTACATACTGTTCAAAATTATATAACAATATAAAATCAGTTTGATTTCAGATAAATGTATAAATGAATTCAGTATACTCATTCTGTGCAGTTTCATGGTTCAGTGTTAGATGTGTCCAGAATGATGAACAGAATGTAAATGATTTTAAAATAACTGCCGTAAAATATTGAGAAAGGTCTTGAGGTAGATAACTTGACAAAAAATATGTATTTTGTTAATGGATATAGCATAGAATTAAAAATATATAATAACTTAAAATCTTTGAAATATTGAATAAAATATCTAATATATTTGTGTCTACTTCAAAAGATTTACATTGTTATGTATATGTATATGTATATAGGTATATGAAATAACCTAACTTATTAATATGTTAAGTGATTCCAAACTTTTGAACAGTAGTGTATAGTAATATTTAAATTGTTAACAAGCTGATCAAATAACAGAAAAGTATTGGAATTTTTACGACAAGTGATTCCACATTTTTACTGTAGGGCAACCCTAAAGAAACTGGGGCTGGAAATCAGTCCGTGGATGACATTATCTGGTCAGCTTCAACTGATCAAAGATAACGTATCATAAAAATGACTCCAGCTACCAGCATAGTTGAATATAACTGTTTATAACTGTATCCTTTGTAATGTTAAAGGATGGATTAATGAGACAGAATGATCATCTCTCTGTCAGGTTCCCGACATGGCTGAGATTCAGTCCCGGTTGGCGTACGTGTCCTGTGTACGGCAGCTGGAGGTGGTCAAAAAGAGTGCCTACTGCGAGTACATCCGGCCACCCATCGACCGTTTCAAGACCATGGACTTTGGCAAGTTTGACGAGATTTACGTGAGTGCAAGCAAATTTTCTCCCACTGTATTGAATTTAAAGATTACTTGTTGTATTATGATCATGCGTCATGTGATACTATACAGGTGCTTTTCACAGCCTGTTTGGATCTTAGATGATGCTGAACCCAAAATAGGAAAAGATGACCAGGAGTTGTTTTTTAAATTGGACAAGAATCAGAAATTGAATTACAGTTATCTTCAGTGCCCCAGGCACACACAGGAAAAGTAACTGAAGAGATAGAACTGACTAAAGACAAGACTGAACAAAGTAATGCAAATAGGTGGGGTCTACAGGACTAATATTGATGATTTGTGAAAAATTTCATGCTCAACCAAAGATACAGTATAAACAGTACTTTTTAAGTCAGATACAATTACAGTGATCTTTATGTACATTATTATCATGTATTACTGAATTTTGGGCATCTAAGAGGTACAGCATGTTAGTGTTTTTTTCCTCATTATTACATAATTGTAATTGAAATAATTCTTCCTTAATCAATAGACTCTAAACTACACAGTCTTACGCAGATGTTTGTGCACCCCTGTCAAATGACGTTTTGTTGATTTTCTAAGTGAAAATAAGTTACACATCCTCTACAGAGAACACACTTCGGCACATTTTATTGCGCAATTACTGTTTATTTAAGAATTTAACATATTAAAAAAAAGTCTGCTTAAATTTATTTTTTTCCAAACTGTTAAACTCAGCAAATGCATAGAAATGATATTCTAAAATCTGTAGAAAATTGCCATACTTGAGTTTCCTTCTATGGAGACGATGTGCTAACTTTACTTAGAAAATCAACAAAACATGTAATTTCATTAATCAGCTTCAGCAGAAATATTGCCAGTATTACACGGATTATTGTAGTTTTTTGTTTTTTATTCAGACACTGCAGTCTCCCTAATATAGGGCTAAACCTTGGATGGGTCTGCCACTATGGACCCCAGTATGAGACACTCCTCTTCAGCTATATCCCATTAACACAGGCTGAACTTGTGAATCTGAATTCTAAACACCATCATGGTTAAATTAATAAAACATGTAAATCTATCCAAATCTCCCTTTTTATCACTTGATGAAAAATAACAGGTAATTAACCGAAACCAGACCCCTAAAAATTGATTTGCAGCCAGTGCTATTGATTTGTATGCCAAGTGCTACAATATTTATATTATTTAAGGCTTGGTTAGTTTCTTCTGTTTAATTGAGTTTAATCAACAGTCATATCATGATATCATCAGTCATGACAGTCATATCAAGCCCTGTTTAACTGAAACTATAACATTACATTGGCTGATATTGTTTATTATCAGAATTTTTAGCCCCTTAAAATCGGTATTGACCACAAAATTTTCATATCAGGCAGGCCCTGGTGCAAGTATGAGCACTGTGTATTTTACATTTGCAGGATGTGGGCTACCAGCACGGGAAACTGCTGTTCACCAGTTGGGCCCGTGGTGACATCATCCAGAACGTGCTGAAAGACCACCGCTCAGCTGACTATACTGACAGCAAGAAAACTGATGTGAGTGCTGATGAAACACTTGATCCATATGCACCTACTTTACTATCTCCCAGCAATCTCTTTAGTTTCCTTGACAAGTCAAGAGATTCAATATGTAAGTAATAGTTTGAATGGAACGTTGTGTGTTAGTACCTGTGTGTCCAGATCTGAGTACTCATGTAGTTTATCCATGTTCTAATAAACACAAGCACTTCAGACAGCAGAGAGCTGACTCAAGGTGTGGTGTTTTATAGCCTTATACCTACATTAGGTTGAAATTTGGTATTTTGTTTGTTTACTGTTGAATGGCAGAGCTGCACGTGTCCCGGGGCAGACTTCACTGACCTGGCTGAGATCGTGTCCAGGATTGAGCCGGTGCAGAGCTACGTGGGGGCTGATGGTAACTTGCTACTAACTGGAACTTAGCAGTGTTGAATGTACTCTGAATGTGTTCTGTTCTATAAGGCCCAGTTGGACCAGTGATGTTGCAGATTTTATTGAGCAGTGCGTTGGCCAAGTTAGGCCCTGTTCATTACCTGGTATTAACATCCATGTGGAGTGATCTGATCACAGGTGGACAGCAAGATGTATATCCGTTTACACCTGGCATTTTCATGTGTCTCGATTGTGTCTCCAGTGATGACCCGATTTGTGAATGGAGGAAGGATTGCCTGCACATTTATTATGTCAGTCTATTGCTGCATTCATTGTCAGACAAAAATGTCCCATGTGTCCTTGTTGGTGTAACATGTATAAAACGCAAATTAAAAAACCAAATAAGAAAGAAGACAAAGAAGCTACACAAATCCTTTCCTCTCTGCTGTGATATCGCAGTTGATTAAGGTGGTCATTTGTTGCTGTCGGGGTTGCTTCAGGGTGCTCAAATGATATGTAGTTAAAAGTGTCCCTGACCACTTCATAAGGTGACTTGAGTGATAGAATCACAGTCTCCAAGACGCATTGTACCCTGTTCACACCTGAACTCAGCGACGTCCACTAATATTCAAATAACCCAGGAAGCATGTTAATGCCAGATGTGAATGGAGCCTGAGAGTGTTGATAATGTGAAACAGTTTGATGTAATCGAGTATGCTGTGATCATGGTTTTATGTGTGTATGTGCAGCGGAGGAGTCGGACGGTCTGACAGAGTATGAGGAGGATGGAATGGACACAGTGAGGGAGGAGGAAGGTGAAGAAGAGGAGGACGAAGCTGATGACCCTGAAGACCACTCACCTGGGGAGTGGGGAGCAAATGGCGTCTTTCAGGCGGTGAGGAAAATACACACATGGGTGCTACTGTTTTAAGCTTTTCTTAAATATAGCAGTTTTATTACAGTCATATTCTAATCACACTGTTTAAAATTTTGGAATAACTTGTAATCTTAAGAATTGTAATTTAATTCAGTAATAACTTAAACAGTGTAAATATTATAACCTAGACAACAGATGCTGTTTTTGTTTTATCCAGATGCTGTTTTTAAATTGTATGTATTTTGGGAGCAGTGGCTCTAAACCCATTAGCCTGAAGAAAAAAGAAAAAAAGCAAAGAAAGGCCTGTGCAGCAGTCAGTGGGGTGTGTTTCAGAGAGGAGGGTATGACGTATAATCATGTAATCAGCAATCCAAATTTTTTAACAAAATTATTATTTGAACAGTCCTAATAATGTAAGGTGGATATACTCTTACAATTTGTACGAGATTCCTGAGCCCATGGTATGATATGAGCCCATATCAGGGCACCACGAGCACATGTCATTCTGCCCACATAGTTTTTAAATAATGGATCTAAATCTGGGAGAAAAGACTAGCATAAAAAAGATATAAATGTATGTGTAGTACAATAACACAGCAACCTGCATATGAAAATATCTATTTTATACAGATGCTTTCATTCATTGTGAAATTATGATATTCATCAGGGATCAGAGAATATAATGACTTAATGGATCTCGAAACAAATTTATTGCAGTGGGATGTACGCTACTACCACATATTAGGACATGACAAGCTAACTAGTGTTATATTATTAAGTTTTATCAGTGCATGACAGGTGGACATAAGCAGAAAATACCGAAACACATAAAGGACCATGCTGGTCATATGACCAGTGAGGGAGTGGGGCAGCGGTCGGGGGCAGTCCGCCAGCACAGCACTGATACATGCAGTCAGCACAGTCAGGATCAGTGCCAGCTGTATGTTGGGCTGAACTGAGGATCAGCAGAATGGCAGCTGTCTTGGTCACCTATGCTTTAGAACTGGCCCTGTTTAAGAATATCATCACAACGTCATTAAATTATTAATAATATGCTATAATTATCTAATTACAGTAACTTCTGGCAGAGCTTTTTTGAGGTTTTAGTTTTAAAACAGCAGGCATGCTCAGCTTTCTCAGTCATTTTTACATAATTTACAGCTCTGTTCATCATTATTGAAACATCTAAAATGTCTTACCATTTTTGAAGCCTGTGAAACCGGAGTGCTGGTATCAAATTAGAATAATTGTATCTGCAACAAACTTTCATCATAATTTTTTTAAATTAATAGTAATACTACTACTAATGATAATAGCTGAAAATATTCTTCAAACTTGTGAATGGCAATTCGAAGCTTTTGAACAGTAGTGTGTGTGTGTGTGTGTGTGTGTAGGACGAGGAGAAATTCCCCCGTCAGAGGAGGAAGAATCCCAGCGACTCAAACACGTGCTCTGAGCTGTCTGACTGCTGACAGGAAGCGATGCGGCATCCGGACATCAGAAGGCACGTGAAAGGGAAGTAGCTCCCTCGCGTACGGTTCTGGAGTGGAATGAGAGAGAGGAGCAGTCAAGGTAGACCGAGAAGATGGAGATGGAGACATGATGAAAAGAAAGAGAGAGGTCAACCAAAGATAACTGTGCTACACAACATACAGCAACACCACTAAAACCAACCCAAACAAAAACTGTGACACATGCTCTTCTGTTGTTTTGAGGGGAAAACAAAATGTCCCTCTGTAGTGCTTCACGACAGTGAGCATCATGGGATTTAGGGCCCATGCTAAGAAGTACCGCTACCTGAATTTGGGGGCTTTTTCTTCTTTTTTCCCCTTTTTTCCTCTGGAAGACAGTAGGGAAATTTCACAGGACCCAGTGAGGCCCAGTTTTTTGGTAACGGCCAGTACAGAACAAACTGCGTATGTAATGTCTTTGTTTCACCTGGTATGGCAACAACCTACCATTACCTTTGGAACTGGATGTGTCTGGATGTGTGTGCATGTGCGCTTTCTTCCAGAGACAGAAGAACTCTCTCGGGTAAGAATATTCTTCTGTTATCAGCTACACTGTAAGTAGTCTGGAGCAGCTCTGAGATGTGCTGGAATAGATCCGATAGCAAACAGATTCACCACCATAGAATAGTATTGCCTTAGTAGCTTTTGCCCATTTTCAGGTCATTTTTAGCTTTGAATGGTATGGGTACTCAACTCAATATCATGATATTTTCTAAATACATCATGTTAGCTGCTTCTTCACTACAGTTACACTATGCTAAAAGAGTGTCTTACAGACCTGACATAGCTTGTTTTGATTGAACAGTTTTCTTCTCTTAAAATTACACCAAAATGTATTATATGCCATAAACGTTAAACACACAGAAAACATATTTTCCAGAAAGAAACTTTAGCAGGTATTTACTTTTACACTTTTTAGCTTCCGGAACACTCTAATACACCCTGTGAATGACACTGCAGGTAACTAATTCTAGATTATCAAGGTTATCCATCAACACTGCTAACAGTAAAAGTCAGTGTTGTGTCACGTGAATATTGTATCACCCAACTCTAGTAGAAATACACTGTTGTATGGAAGGAAAATCTGACAGTAGCATAATAGTAACATTATTAACCTTATACATTACCCGTCCCATCCGAAGATAATCTCAAATAGATTGTAGCTGCCTCTGTTCTGCAGGCTTTCCATATCCTAGAATATGATCTTTTCAGTACATTTTCCTGCAACTAGAAAGGATAAAGAGTGAACAGTATGTAGATAGATTGTAATAATGAAATGGAAAGTAATATAGGACAGGAAAGGTAGGTAGTGTTGTAGTGTGTGATATTCACTATGGGGACCTAGAAATGTAGGGATGGAGTGATGGAGTGAAGTTTAAGGGTTGTGAAATGGGACTAACTTTAAGGAGTAAGTAACGTAGGGCACAGTCTAAAACCCTAAAAGTGCACTAAGAGAAATCTGCTGTACAAACTGTTATATTTTAACACAACACTTCATTCAATTATGTGTTCAGCCGCGAAGTTATGCAATTTACAAGTGAAACTCCAAAACATCACTTAGTGTACTTTTTAGAGAAAAGGATGGAAAAACGAGTGATTTAAATGTTGTAAAGTGCAAGAGATGAAAAGAAATGTAGGGAATGAGGCAGTTGTGCCCAAAATGTGTTTGTTTGTTTGTGTGAGGGCTACTGAAAGAAGCTACCCTCCAAAATGTTCATGTTGCTAATAAGGAATGAAAGCTATTATGCAAATGAGAGTTCTAACTGAAAGCGTTCATTCGTTGTTGTCCTCATTAGCATTTTGAGTGAAATGTGTGCGAAATGTCTGAAACGGAGTGAAATTGAGTGAAGTGTGAAACGTCTGTTTGTGTGTTGAGTCTGCCTTCAGCTGCTGGCCTGTCAAAGGAGGATGCCTTTCTTTTGTTTTTGCACATATTCACACAGCAAAAATGGCCATATAGGAGGACACGTATGCCCTCTCACGTCCTTCAGCTCACAGTGCTAGAGCTCATAAAGGAGCCCCTTAATCCTCTGGTCCTGGTTCAACATTAAAGTCCTACCTTAGCTTTTTGGCCTTCTGCAGTGGAAACCTGTAACTGAGCATTCACGCACCTTCATGTTAAGAGCTGTAAAAGCAAGAGGTGAACTACACTGCTTTTTCTTTCTGATTTCATTATTCCTGCTGAATTGTTCATTTATACTTAAAGGGTTGCCAATTATTTTTTATTTATTTCTTTGTTTTACCACTGACTTTTTTTAAAAATGCATTTTTAACCATTGAAACGAGACCAGAATGGTCTACACAATGGAAAAGGAACACAGTGATGGACTATACAGTATACAGTTTTCTCATTTAGGTTGCTTTAGCATATTTTGCACTGATTAAGAGAGAAAATAATTTGTTGATCTTAACTTATGTTTTTGCAGTACTATATCAAAAGCAAACGAAGATGTAATGGATGATTTCTGTACTGTAAAGGTAACAGTTGATAAATAATAAATCTTAATTCCAAATTGTCTACGTACTTGTTTGCACCACTAAATCAACCTGGACCCAAAACGTGACCATGCTTTGTTTCCATTTTTGGGGGGGGAAAAATGGTCTCTAAAAAAAGACATTTTCATGTAGGTGTGTACAGAAATCCACACAACTTCTGTTTTCTTTATAAAAAGCAGTCAGTCAGTCATTATAACTTAAATAAGAACGACAAAACACTTGTTGGAAGATTTTTTTTTTTTTTTTGTATTTATTTGTTTTAAGTTTTTAAATGTTTTTTTCTTTTTCTCAAAAAAATCCTGAGGTATTCACAATATAATGGCATTTATTTCATTTGAAATATTGAGGAAATGAGACTAAAAGGGGTATAAATGAAATAATGGAAAGAAACACAAAAGCATTGATAAAGCTGCAATGGTTGTGTCTTGTATAAAACAAGAGTCGGGGATATTTAGTTTTGTTCTTTCAAAATGCCAAAAGAAAAACTTCCCAAGACAAGCTAGCTGAAATTGAAGCTCGGCAGATGACACTGTTAAAAGGTTTTCTACTTGCTATACTGAATTTGTTAGATTAAACCAAACTATTCCAGATAGACAGATAACTGTATTACTCATAAACCAGGAAATTCAAGCGCTCTAATTACAGTTGTTGTTGGCACGAAAGCATGTCTATCAGTGAATTTTACAGTATTGGGATGTCTGAGTCACAGAGATGCCAACAACAGCAAACAGTATCCAAGCTAATCACTGACACCAGTTTTCTTAAGAATTAACTACGTCCTACACAACATAGCAAACTATCTGAACCCAGAGGAAGTATCTGATTTACACAGAGCCAGCTATTCCAGTACAAGTGGAGCTTTTTAACAAATCTAAATTTCATCAATCTTCATTAAACAGAACCTGGTGAATTTAAATGGACCTGTGTTCCATCACATTGTACAGAAAACTCCAGTGCAACAGCAGCTATGAATGATGACATTTGCACATGATAAAGACACATTCTAACCATTTAGCTCTATACAGCATAAAGGAACCTGATAACAGCTCAAGAAAGTGAAACCTAGCTACACACGGATGGAACTCGGGGTCAAATCATGGTCAGCAGACACAAAAAAAAGAAGAAAAACAAACGTCAACATTGCAGGGTGAGAAACTAAGCGATGAACCGCTCACTCAGCTTTGAAAAGAAAAAGACACACCTTTGACATGATGTTCCTGAAGAAAGACCCAAATCTTTACAAATCTATGCCCATCTTCTCTCAGAACATCACAATGTCTTTGTTCAATTTGGTGTGATATTAACCCTGAAGATAATAGTAATATAATAATAATAATAATAATAATAACAACAACAATAAAAATAATAATAGCAACAAGACAATAAAGACACAATAAAACAAAAGTTGCAATGAATTGAAACTGAGGAGAAAAAAAAGCATTTTGGTTTTCTAAACGTATAAAAGACACTAATTTTACACTCCTTTCCTCACCTGCACGCAAAATGCTAGCATGCCTCGTAGGAAAACAAAACATGACAGATCTTAAACCTATACAAATGACATCAACAGCTTGAAATCAAGCAACAATGATAAAAGTACAAATTTTATATTGCCCAAAAAAAACAAAACAAACAAAAAAAAAAAGATTAAAACAAGGTAGGGTGACATAAAAAGGCAAAAGTGTGTCTTTTTCTAAAAACACAAACAGTTTGCAAAAAAAAACAAACAAATAAGGTACAGAATATATATATATAATATGTAAAAATCATAAATAAAGATAGTTTTATGCCCCCCTGCACCATTTCCCCTCCCAACAAAAGTCTAAAATCAATGGCAGTTACATCTGAGATCATAACATGCAATTG
>JAILXH010183127.1:0-10258 GCA_023558415.1 Piaractus mesopotamicus | reverse complement strand
AAAAAAAAAAAAAAAATAGTACATTGGTTTGACACCATTGAAAGCTTTTATGCAATGTTTTTATGCAATGAAGATCCCCTTACTGAGAAGTCCTAACCTGCACACGTCAGTGCTCAACTTAAATAAAAGTAAAACACTCTGAAAAGCCTGTACCTTTTCTATTAGACCTTACTAAGCCCTTCTAGTCATACGTTCCTTTTCCCCTCTCATATCTCTCTCTCTCTGCCACTGGAGGGCTGTCACGATTACACGGTTAAACTCAATTACACAATGCAAAAGTAAGTAAACCAAATAAATCATTAATTAAACTCTACTTGATCAGTGAATCAGCAGTGATTAGTTGACAACTCACATAATTATAATGCATATTCTCACTTAAAGTAGGGAAAAAGCCTAATCAGCCACTCATTCACAGGCATTCTTTTTCTGCCACATAGTGTTTACATGTATACTGCATATAACAAAGTCTTTTTAAGGTTT
This sequence comes from Piaractus mesopotamicus, assembly GCA_023558415.1. Classification (NCBI taxonomy): domain Eukaryota; kingdom Metazoa; phylum Chordata; class Actinopteri; order Characiformes; family Serrasalmidae; genus Piaractus; species Piaractus mesopotamicus. Next base: position 9,778 of record JAILXH010183127.1, on the reverse strand, counting down.
TTTCAAATGGTTTGAACTCTTATATTCATTATTTGATACTGTTTAGTCCATATCGTTTGGCCTTTTCTAAAAACTGATTAATCTATTAATCACCAAAATAATATGTAGATTGCTCAGTTACTAAAATAATCTGTAGTAAGAGCTGATGTAAGCTATACTAGCAGTCTTCCTAGTTTATCTTTTTGCAATAAAGTACTTCATAATCTTTAAAGGGTTAGGAATGGTTTGTTACCATCAAGTCTTATTTGTACTGCTAGGCCTTTTTTTAATCATCAAAATAATTGGTATTACTCATTTAACTGTGAAAGTATGAACTATTATAATAGACAGTGACAGCCCTGTTCCAATGCCTAGAATATCTTTCCATTCTCGCCCACCTCTTCTTCTTTCTTCGCTTTCCTTTATTCCCATCCAACCTCAATCTCCCTGCGATTCTCTGCCATCCTGACATCCTGACCTTTCCTGTCAACGTACAGTGTCCCATTTCTTACTATCCCAAATGTCTCTTTGTTTCTCTTTCCTCATTCAGCCTAGCAGTGATTTGGCTTTGAGGAGCAGTGAAGTCTCAAGGTCTACAGCTTTGGTTCTGGAAAACGTGGATGAATTTCCAAAGAACAGCGAGTGTGTGGAGTGGAGTGGACTGGTGACAAAAGACTGATGGACAACTTAAAGTGGTGTAGACCCAGTGTTGCATCAAATAAAGCAGTGAAAATCAAAATTGCTTTGGTCTGCTGGAACTCAAATGCTCTTTACAAGTGAAAACAATTCATGAATTCATGAATGAAATGAGAAAGAAGTGGTGGAAAGGAAACAAAATAATAAAAAAGTATGGAAAAAATGGAAGGAAATGGATGAGTTTGGAGGAGTTTTAGAGCAAAAATGTTCCATTGTTCATGTTTTTTTAATATCTTTGTCACTTGATCGCCCGAATACCACTGTTTTACACGTATCCATCTTTCTATCCATCTATTTTCTATTTCCCACGTCTCTTCGGCGTGAATCAATAGAAGACAGTTCAGTCACCATGACAACTTTTCTCCTTTCGCCTGATCACTTCCTTCAACCAGTATGTGGTCTCAGGTGGCCATGATTTTGTCTGATGCCTTTCTTCACAAGTATAATCCATTCACAGACTATCAGTCTTCCTGCTTTTGCATACCGATTGCGCTCCTGAGGTGTATATACGGTGTAGTCTATATATATAAAAAACGCTAAAGCTAATTTTTTTGTGTTTTATCTTTACAGTCAAATGTATATATGATGCATGAAAGTTAGTCAAAGTAAAATGTTCAATGAAATCTTCCAACAAGTTCAAATTCTATAAACGTGAGTTAGAAATGTGTTAGCTCAAAAATGATAACAGTAATACACTTCAGGACACTATCTAAATCCTCCTCTGATTTCCTGTACTGTTTCGCTGTACTGCTTCCGTGAAGTAATGTGAAGACTTGCCGTATACTAAAACACAAGTCTACTAAGACTTGTACTACAGACACACAAACATACACACACTCACCTTGGCTCAGTGTTGTTAGACTACTCTGTTCAGTCCCTGAGTAAGGGGCTATGGAGGATCTGGAAGCTAATGACCATGGTGCTAAATGACTTGCTATCAATATACGACTGTACACTATCTATAGAGTGGCTACCCACTGCGCAGCCACCTATGGCTTACACTGATTGAACGGAAGTGAACGCGTAATGTAAGTACGTGAACTCCTCGTCGGACAATATTCACAGCTGTACAGTGGACTATAGCTTATGTTGGTAGTGGAAGTCTATGACACTATACATGTTGGGCTATGATAAGTGAATGTGCACAAACTAGCTACTGCTAACACTAACATCCGTCCTGAAAGACTGGTGGATGGAAAGAAAGAAAGAAAAAAATAGATATATATATTAATATAGATATATAAATATGTTTCAGATTTACAGCACACTTGCCCATGTCTGTCTGTCAGTCAGGCTCTCACTTTTGCTCTCTCTTAAACCATGTCCATAAATTACTTGCCCCGTCCCTCAGTCTCTTTCTCTTTTTATCTCTCAACCAGCACCTTTATCGACCCCCAACCTGCACACAATCCTCTCGCTCTCCCTCCATCCATCGCTCCATCTCTCTCTCTGTCTGGCTACCTGCTGAACAGTGAGTGGAGCTGATGTTGGCTGTAGCATTGGCTGCTGCGTGGAGACTCGGTGCGCTCCATCACGGTCTGGAACCAGCCCGCCACGTCCACTTCCAGCACCTCGTAACGCCGAATGAAACTGTGTTCCTGTGGAAAACGTGGTATGAGGTCAGGAGACAAAGGCTCATTCAGACTGTTAGGTAGTATATCATTGCTGTCATAAAAACAACAGCTTTACAGAAAAGAAATGTTTTTAACTTTAACGCATTGTCAATGCACTGTGAAATTTCGCACTGTTTCTTTAGCTCGGGTGTCCAATCTTTTCCGTGAAAGGGTGGTGTGACCTGTCTTATGAATCAATAAGCACTTATTACTGATTTGTTTAATCAGAATAAACATAACTGATGTGTTTTATGTGCATGTTTAAACATAGTTTGCAGAATAACATTTTCAGCTTTGTTCAATAAGACGTTCTTTGCATATCAAATAAACGCAACAGCATTGAGACATTATATAATTAAAGAGGAGCAGATTAAACAGGAGAATGTTTTTGCATGAACCTTAATGAGGTGGAATATAGGAATTGCGAGTCAATCTGTACACATGAACAAACACTAATAAAAACGTTCATGTAACAGCAACAATATGTTACTGAAGGGTTTCTGTTTATTTTTCATTCAACTGGATTTAACTCCTTAGGCTTATTATTCGGTTATTAATATGTATACTATTATCCATTAACTACTACCTTATTTATGAGGCAAAGGATGTCTGGGCCTAGTGACGGGGCCCTAAAGCTAAAGGAGTTAACGGTAGTTAATCACCTGGGACTCATATGGAATCAACTGGAATGTATGGTAACATAGTGAAACAGCTGATATATAATGTCAGAACATACTGCAGTACAATTATTTAGCACAGAGAGTCACTTACAAGCAGCTTGTGGTATTTTGGCCTTTTTCTGTGATCCTTTGTGAGGCTGCAGAGACAAAGAGAATACAATTAATACAATTTGTTTTACTGATATTTACCCAATTTATTCTGGCCAAATCCCACTCGCTAGCTGGTTTCCATGTAACATGTTTGAGAAGAAAATCACCATATTCATCAATCAAAGAAATAAGCACATATGTGTATGTGCGTATACATATATACATCCCCAGTTGATTTTCTAAATGAAAATAAGTTAACACATCCTAGCATGTGCCTTAACTTTTGCACAGTCCACATTTTATGTTTTTTATTTATGTTAAATATGAATATGAATAAATAGTAACTGTGAGTAAAAAATGTATGGAAGTGTATTGTCTGTAGAGGATGTGCTAACTTATTTTCTCTTCATTTAAGCAGGGAGCATACAACTGTATATTTTGTCTTTGATGAATAAGAAAGGAGTTCAGGAAATAAAGCCCGTCCTTTTTTGTGGTGTATGTGCATAAACATACCAGTCTTTAACGAAAGACTGGAAGTCCAGAGAGAAGCCCATGCTGAGAGGCAGAAGAGGAGGGTCTTCCTGCAGCACTTTGGTCAGAACCTCAAAGTCTGTCTTACAGTTCTTATATGGGAATTGCCCCGTGGCCAGCTCCACCTGTAGGACAGGAGGAACAAAAAAAAGTCTTACAAAGTCTTACAATATTCAAAAATGTCATGAAATGTTTGAAAATGAGTCGGTGGTTTAAGTTCATATGGATTCAGTGCACGCCAGGGTGCTACACAGAACTCCTAAACACAACATTATTCACTCTGACTGAGAGTGGTCTGCATGGTTTCCGGCATCACTGCACAGAGTGGTGCTGAGTGTATCGGCATGTTCTGCGGTAATTTAATTTTGTTTACTGCTTTTGTCATTTTACATACATTGCCCAATTTAGGGGTATTACATTCTAAGATGATGCTTCAAGACCAGGTTGAAAAGAGTCACCCTGCAAATTAAACTAATCTAGAATAGTTCGCCAACCAAAAGCATGTAGCCGTCAGTGGTCCTGCAGTTAGAAACTAATCACTGATGAGGGGCTAGGGGACTGCAGAACTGAAAGTCTGGCAAAAATAAAAAGGCACAAAGCATATGTCTATGTTTTCAACTAATCAGCTTAATAAAACAGACAGTAACAAACCAAATTTGCATTATTCACAGAGTAATGATTACTACAACTGCTAATATATACAAAGTATATATACAAATATAATAATATACAAAGAAAAACTAAGCTAGCAGTACATAAGGAAAAAGACATTATTAGTATTAAAAGTTTTAGCAGTATTAAAAATTCACACAGGATTAAACTGATACAGATATAGCTGGACACTGCTGTGGCAAATGTAATGAGATATAATGTAAAGTGCTGTGCTATAATGTGTTACAATATGGTAAAAATTGTTAGTGAATGCTTTATGAAACAGGTAGAAAACACACCAGAGAGATGCCAAGACTCCAAACGTCAGCCCTGATGTCATAGTCTGGCTTACTGGGATCTGGAGGGTCTATTCTCTCAGGCTGAAACACACAAACACCATGTGTATAAGAAAAGAAATATTCACACACGTTACTTCAAAATCATATATGCAGTGCACACTCGCCCACATAAGAACATCAGTGAGTCACTGAACATTTGTGTGTATTTGTATGCATCCCAGAAACCTCTCCGTTTGTGTGTGTGAGTGTCTTAACACTCACCGCCATGTAAGCAGCACAGCCGGCACTGCGAGTCTTAGCCTTGGAGTCGACGAGGCGGCCGCTGATGCCAAAATCACAGAGTTTGATCTGGCCTTTAGCGTCCAACAGGATGTTGGAGGGTTTCACGTCTCGGTGGATTACGCCGTGCTTCTCTTTCAGATACAGCAGAGCTTTCACGATCTGTAGGGAGAGATGTTAATACTTATTATTATCACTATTAATATTAGGTAGAGATGCATGATAATACCAGAATCATAATGGTATCAGCAGATAATTGTTTCCAAAGCTATTAGCATCGGATCATTATTCAGTGCAGCTCAATAGCTACATTTCTACAACAACTTATCTATGCAAGATAATTAAGATCATCATTTATGCTTTACAATAAATATGGTTATGTAGGGTATCAATTTACTTCACGTGTTGAAAAGTACTTTTTAGGTGTGCGAATACTAGTGTCTTGCTAAAGTTTGCTTGAAATAAGTCAATAAATGAATAGCGTCACAGAGCACAGGCCTGCCTCCCTTTGAAAGCTGACATTACACACTTTTAATTTGTCAAGGTAAGCAAGATAAACAGGGTCAGAAATGACAGAGAAAGGAAAAAGAACGAAGGCTCACCGCCACGGTCATTTTCCCCAGGATGTACTCTGGTATGGGCCCCTGGATCCGCTTCTTCAGCTTCTCTGCACATGTTCCCATCAGCTCCATGGCAATGAACACATCCGTCTGTTAGCAGAGAACCATGGGTTTTGTAGTTCAAAAACAGTCAAAAGGCTTATCAGTATGTAATGTTTTATTAATCAACTGGTATTTCTAATTCTACTGATCAATTTGGTTTTTACTTAAAGAGAAATAAAAAATAGGTGAAGTGTGTGCGTTTATGCGAGTGACTCACGTTGGTGACTATAGCTCCGTAGCACTGGATGATGTATGGGCAGTCATGGCTTTTCAGCACCACATCCAAATCCATCAGTATCCTCTTGTTCTCATCTTTATTACCCGTCCTCCGCATTTGCTGTAGACAAACACACACACACACACACACACACACACACACAAAGCAGAAAGAAATGAACAAACAGAATGTGCACAGTCTTCTCGACCTTGTTCACAAACACACAGTTTGCCTGCAGTTTGAAGTGATGTAATTAGTAAACAGTAATTACTTACTGGCTTTAATAGAAGGCATTCTGAATCAGTAATTAAGAGCCACAATCAAGAACAAACCCACACACGCATTCACACGAAGATGTTTCTTTTTTAGTTTCTCAAGCAGAATTTACACAAAGACAAAAAAAAAAACCTCTGGATTTTATTTAAAGCAAACAGATGAGAATAAACTGAATCAGCTACTATAAGACAGTGATTAGAGTCTGACCGATATAAAAAAAGTTATGGCTGTTATGATACAGATTTTAAAGGGCTTGATGTTCTGCTATATTATTTTTTGAGATTTGTTTTTTTTTATGCAATTTAGATTTTATTATTATACTTGGTTCAAATACTTTACTGACAGATTTGATTGTCATTTGTTATGTTTATTTATTTTTTAATACAAGTTTTATATAAGTTCACACTGTGGGCTAAACGAACACAAAAATACACACTATACGCACATTTCCAGTACTTTTTACTAGCCAAAATTGCAAATCTAACGGGCCATAATGAATATAAAATAAAAATCAGCTGCCTGCTTAGATAAAGTGAACTCAAAGGGTGGTACATCATAAGTGAGATCTTTCTTGTCTATAATATTCCTGGGCAAATACTGACCTGAGTTCAGACCTTGTTTATAAGGACTTATGTCTTTGCAGGTCTGATCCAAGTACAGATCCAGTATGATCTAATCTGAGTTAAGTATACATTCGCTGCACTTGTCTCACATTCACCTTAACAGCGATGACATGGCCGGTCTTCTTAAAGCGCACTTTAAACACCTGCCCACAGGTGCCACTGCCAATCTCCCCCTCACTGATCAAGTCCGTCACCTCTGCAGGGTATCGCTGCAAAACACAAAAAAATACACATAGCACTTTATTCCATACATATATGTGTACCGGGTGAACAACTTGACACGATTTGTTAACACAGGCATTCCCAACTCCGACAAGGTGATTAATTGATTAGTTGAATCAGGAGTGGTAAAGCAGGGTAAACATCAAAAAGGAAGTACAGGTTATGAATACTAAAATAGTAATAGTGATAATAGATGACTATTACCACTATTACTACAGATTAGCAATAATTTACTATCATCAACATCACATATCAAAACTCAAGTGTAGGTTCACTTGTGGTTTTGGATAGTATATTAAATAGCTACTTGTATTGTAGATATTGCCACTCCTGGTTCCTATCACCACCACTGTAAAGAAATCTGCGTCAGATTCTGAGTAAGTTCCTCTATCACGCACCATTTCACACCAAACCACTCTGAATGACTTTGTTTATCTCTCAAACACTGAATTATGCAGAAGTTCTGAAAAGTCAAAATCCCCCCATTAATGTATCCTTAAATATCCACTCACTCATAGATTCCACTATGAGACACAAACTATTATCTTACGCTGCTTACAGAGGTCAAACAGAGATTTTTAACTGGTGGATCTCACCTGTCCGTCAATCTTTAGGTAACCCGTCTGTTTCATGATTTCCTGTAGCTTCTGGTCTATTTCAGCACTGTGCAAAACAAGACTGCATTTAGGCACAATGAACCAGAACACTTACTCTGCCAGGGATGTTACCATTAACTACATTAGTAATCAAACAACTGAAATATATTACTTTCTTAATCATACAATCAGAGCGCTTAAATAGGCCATACAATAACAATACATGTAATTGCACAATAGAATAACGCACATAGCTTTTAAATGTATGGCTGGGAAATAAGACAACATTGTTATCATAATAAACTATGGCACAAAACTCCACAATATTGTTTTTTGCTTGTTTCATAAATAAATAATTAAAAAAGCATAATTATTCAATTTAGACTAAGAATTAGTGTATGTGAACTCCTATTTCAAAGATTCCAAAATACACAGGAAAATGAAAAAAAAGCTTTTAAAAAAACAATGTATTAAAAACATATAAAATCATTATGGGGTAAAAATGCATACAAATGTACACATTTGTTTCTTACTGTATGAATTTAAAATATCATCCTGCCATTTGAAGATTTACAGAGAAGCTACATTTTAAATCACTAATTTTTTTTTAATCAAGCACTAGAGTTTGAACAATCAATCATGACCGCTCTAATATGTATATGCATGTGCGTGCAGCGTACTTCTCCAAGCTCTTCTGCAGGCCGTATGGTGGTGTGGGCAGCGTGAGCATGTGTCGGGGTCTGCTGGGGTATGAGTGGTGCTGGGGTGAGCTCTCTGAGGAAGATGAACGGCTCCCGCCATCGTTGGCCAGTGGCAACTGCAAAGCTGAGAAGATGAAGAACAGGCATGATGAAGCGAAAGAGAGAAAGGAAGAAACAGACAATCAAAGGTGCGTCAACAGCTCCTTCTTCTCAGGACCACCACTATGGCAGTCAGTCAGGGAGACACTAACTAATTTCCATAATTTTCCCCTGTTCCACAAGCGCGGTCAACATGTGTGGTGTCTAAAGTTTACTGTAGTTTTACACTGTAACTATAAGACTGATCAGCTAAGAAAGTAACTGATGCTTATACCTAAGGGTTTGCAAGATCATGATCTTTTATTGTTATTGTGATGAATTTTGCTATCGCGAAACATTTTGTTATAATGACAAATGACATGCTTTTCTGAGTTTATCAAGGATACCATCAGTACTTGAAAGAAAATTATTCCTGTTTAAATGGATTTAGTGCAGTATAGTATGTGCCATGCTGAATTAAAAATATATGTTTTTAAATACTGAATAAAAACTACGATTCTAAATGCTGAATAAAAATGACGTGTTTTTAAATGTGGCAGTAACAGTGTTTTATGTCAAAATATCGAGATAAGTATCATGTATCGTGAAAATGTCATAACAGTTTTTGCCATATCTCCCACCCTTATATTATACTTATATCCCACTAATTAGCACTATTTAGCAGATCACATACTGCTTTGTATAAAAAAGGGACAAATGTACATCACAAGCTAAATACAGTAGTAGGAGCCATTTTCAGGCCTGACATTTGTCCACAGATAGATAACAGTATGTCATTTACAGATAAGTCATAGTGTCAGAAACCACATAACCAAGTGTATTTCAGATTACAACTCGACACAGTTTGAGGAAAGTGTGTTGTGTGTACTTATTAGCTACATCATCCTTACAGCTCCAGTGCAAAACTAAAGAAGCAAACTCCAAAACACCACACAAATCTTTGTGGATTAAATGCATTTTGGTTAAGGGGGACAACTGTGGACAACTTTTCTTCCCTTTAACTGATGTATGTTTTAGCACACTGACCACAATCTGGACAAACTTTTAAAAACCTAATTTAAACAGCTTTGCCCCTGCATCTCCTAAAATTAATAACCAGTATATCTAAGTTACATTTCAAGCTCCTACAGTCTGAAAGCGTTAAACTTTAGTTCTCTGCCTCACACACCAGACCCATCTCTCGACAGACCTGTATTTTGACATGCAAAGGCAAAAAAAACACACACAAAGAATAGGTGCAAAACCAGCCCCTGGAGTTAGCATTAGCCATTTCCCAGCATGCACCTGGGCAAAGGAAACTCTGGAAAAACTGACATTTTTTTAAACAATTTTTCAAGAAAATAAACCAGTGATTTCAATTGAAGTATCCATGATCCACGCACAAAAGCGTACTTCCACAGCTACTGTTGCTAGGTTAGACAAGCTTTACGGAACATGGGCAAAAAGCCTGTACAACCTAATGAGAAATGAGAATTTGGTTTCGTTAGAAAAGAGCCCCTACATTTATTGACTTATTAATGTCAAAAGATATTTATTTTATTTTATATGTGCAGGAAAAAAAAAA
>JAILXH010182898.1:57315-70176 GCA_023558415.1 Piaractus mesopotamicus | reverse complement strand
CACCTTTGCCACAACTCGTTAGTTTGTGAAACGTCTGTCCTGCTAGATCTGCCCCTGTCAGCTGTAAGTGCTATTATTGTGAAATGGAAGCACCTAGGAGCAACAACAGCTTAGCCATGAAGCGGTACACCAGGTAAACTTACAGAGTGTGGCTGATAAGTGCCGAAGCTCACAATGCCTATTCTATATTAAATCACTCACTAACGAGTTCCAAATTGCCTCTGAAAGCATGCTCTATGGAGTGATGAATAACGTTTCTCTGTCTGGCAGTCTGATGGATGAGTCCGGGTTTGGCGAATGCCAGGAGAATATTACCTGCCTGACTGCACTGTGCTAACTGTAAAGTTTGGTGGAGGAGGGATAATGCTATGGGGTTGTTTTTCAGGGTTTGGCCTACACTCCTTAGTTCCAGTGAAGGGAAATCTTAATGCTTATAAAGACATTTTGGACAATTGCATGTGTCCAACTTTGTGGGAACAGTTTGGGGAAGACCCTTTTCTGTTCCAGCATGGCTGAGCCCCAGTGCACAAAGCAAGGTCCATAAAGGCATGGCTGGGTGAGTTTGGTGTGAAGGAACTTGACTGGCCCTGACAGAGTCCTGACCTCAACCCCATCACACACCTTTGGGATGAACTAGAACGGAGATTGTGAGCCAGGCTCTCGTCCAACATCAGTGTCTGACCTCACAAATGCTCTTCTGGATGAATGGGCAAAAATTCCCACAGACACTCTCCAAAATCTTTTAAAAAGCTTCCCAGAAGAGTGAAAGCTGTTATAGCTGCAAAGGAGGGGCCAACTCCATATTAATGCCTATGGATATAGAATGGAATGTCATGAAAGTAGGTGTTATGTGTCAGTGTCCAAATACTTTTGTCCATATAGTGTCAATTTGTAAAGGTTACATAAAACTAAATAAAAAATAATGTTCTAGACATTAATGCTGCAAAAAAACAAGAATTTGTGTATTATTGCTTATAAATACATACAAAAACTTTATGTGTAGTGGAAATGTGAAGTGGATGTATGTACTGGATATATTTAAAATAACAAAAACAAAAGTGTCTGAGTACGTCTTTTCCCTCACTGTAATTGAATAACCTTTACTGCCTCCACCATCAGTGCATATTATGTAATTCATATGCTCTCTCCCTGAAGCATTCGGTGAGAGCCTATGAGCATCCAGGCTTTGTTCTGAGGTTGATCCTGGAGCAGAATGAAATCAAGTTTGAACCTCAGTTCCAAGACTTCGAGGTCATTTTGGTGAACATCTATGACGCAATGCTGAAGTCCATCAGCTTGATGCCTCGAGTTGAGACAAAACTTTACTCAGAATGGGTAACTGACTCTTTTTTTGTCTTAAAGTTTTGTTCGAGAACATTATACACTCCATAGGCCAAAAGTTTAAAATCAAACAGTTGTTTCAAAAATATTTTACAGCTAAATCAATTTGCCAACAAGCACCAAAGCTCAGTTTTGTCCTTTAGAAAGAAAAAATTAACATGGTTTTCATCAGCAACATGGAGCAAGTTTGACCATTGCACACCATAACCTTCAGTACTGTGCAACAGAGACCACCCTTCATTAATTTAATTTCCACTCAAAACATTAAGTGCGAGTTATTAATTTGAGATATTACTTGGTAATTGCTTGATATTACTTATTATCAATTCAAATTAGTTAATTTTTTTAAATGCGATTTAATAACAAATTAATAAAATAATTTTTGACCTGCACGATAAGTAATTGTCTTAGCAAAATGATCATTTGCATGTATTAGAGGACCACTGCAATTAAACTGACTACTGACTACTACTTCTATACGTGTACCCAGCCAGGCACAGAGACAGGCAGCCTGAATCCCATCATCCTGCCTGAGATCGTACAGGCCCAAAAGGAGGAGGTCCAGCGGGTGATCCGCGAGGAGAGCAATGGACCTCTGGAGCATGTCCGACTCTATGATAAATACGCTCCGCTGGTGTCCCAGCAGGCAGAGGAGGATGTTGAGCAGTTCTTGCGTGAGCAGCACTCCTTCCAGGAGATGATGATAGAGGTGACACGCTACCAGCAGCTGGCAGATGAGATCCAGTACAACTCCTGTAAGGTCAGTCTAACTGTAAACATAGAAACTCCATGTCATAGAATAATAGAGACAACTCACCAATTCTGTGTACTAGGAGTGCACCAATATAGCTAATGTAAACATTTTCATTATTTTATGACAGTATTTTACATTATTTGACTCCAGAGGCACTTCTAATGGTTGGTGAATGCAATGTCTGGCCCAAGCATTCTTATTGTTATAGTAGTGTGTAATACATGTGTATTAGAGGGTCTCCATGTGAACAGTCTAAGTAAACCATCTTCTGTTTTATTTTCTTTCTCACTGAGCCTGTGAATTCAGTCATTTTGAAACAGCCTTCTGATTGGCTGTTTCATGAAACTTGCTTCACAAAGTTGAGACACTTGCAACTGTTGCAGCCAAGTTTCAAATGAGTTGCAGGATGTTTTACATTATGCAACTGAAGTGCAATTTAGTTTCATGTGGATTTTAAGCAACTAAAGTTGCATAATTCACAGTGCAAAAACAGCTGAAATTGTGTTAAACAGTGGTATATTTTTAAATTCATAATCTCTAGTTTGTTTCGTTGGTGAAAAAAGAATTTGCATCCCTTTCAGACTTTTCAGCGCGCTGAGAATGATTTCCTATTCTTTTGAGGTTATTTTTGCATGTGGGCCTAGGTCCCCTCTTTAATGCCTGTTTATCAATAGGAGCATTAATTAATCACCACATTTGCATTTTTCTTATTAGTTTGGTAAATCAGATGCAGAACTGAAGGGATATTCACATCTTACCCTAAAGTGCCACAACACTAAGCCTTTTTTTCTAAGCTAAGATTTAATTAATTGCATTTCTTTCGCTGTCGTTTTCCTTTTGTTCTTTTGAACAAATTTAACATGCTGCATAGGCCTATTACAATAATTCACTCAAAAAACGAATTATATTTGTTCATGCTCCGATGGTTTTGCTGCTTTCTTCCTGTGACCTAGAAATGCCTTTCAGAGACTGGAGTTGTCATTACTGTTAAAACTGTTCTTGGATTATAGACCACTTCAAATGGTTTGTATAGGCCCTTAAAATAAACTGGGCATCAAGATGGAGTAGCAACAAAGGATTTTCTTTTCCCTGATGCATTAATAAGTATTTTATAAAGATCAGATACTCGGATTTACTGGTAATTGTTGTTTCAAAACACAAGGCATGACCCTCAAAATGAAGCCACAAGTAAATGTACGGCTGGATTTACATAGTGAAACCTTCTCGTTAGTTGGAGGTTGCATGCAACATATTTTCTGTGCAACTTGACAGTTACACAAATCAATTCTTTTGAATCAAAATGCAACTACATACAACTTTGCTAATAGGGGAATTATTCCACTTGCATTTTTTATTGCATATTTGTAGTATTTTTTTATGTAAAGAGATGAGAAAATGAATAACCGAGCTGTGTAGATGAAGATACAGCAGCTAGCAAAGCAGAACCCACACCGGAAAAAGAACCAGACCAACCATCTGTCCTGTGATCTTTAGCTGGCTAGCTAACTAGCTAATTAAGCTAAGTGGACACTAGCAAATGAGAAATTTGAATCCAAGCATAACCATCCATTGTTTTATTTTCTGCATATCTTCATATCCAAAATGTGTCGATTGACACAGAAAGGAGAAGAGTTTTAAGTAAGTTTCAAGTTAGTTGCAGAGTTTCAAGTAAGTTTTAAGTTAGTTGTATGATGTTTTTCAGTGCATACATTGCAATGAACTTTAGGCTTTTCACACCAAGTTGGCTTACTACAGTCCAAAACTGAGTTTTTGTGACATTGTATTATTTGGTTCAGTTGGTTGCACATGCAATGGCTAAGGTGCAAAAAATCTCACATATGTGTCCTGATTTATTTGTCATGTTTTGGAGGAAAGCTCAGAGGTTGATTCATCCACATTTAGTCTATGTTCTTAGCTTGCCATTAAATGCTGTAGGTGGTCCGACTTGGCATGTTCGAAGTCCATTCCCATGAGCTGGTCCGTGCCCTGGTGAAGCGTGCAGAGGGACTCAGAGAAAAAATGGTCACCCACATGTTGCAGGAGCACCAGACGTTCAATAAGAAGTAAGTGCGAATGTTTCCTCACATTCTGAGCCGACAAATACAGACCACTTGTAATATTTCAAGTAGTTAAAGCCGTCTGATATGAGGAAGAAGATGCTGCTCAGAAGTTATTACAGAGGCAAACAAAAAGTATTACATTTTGATGGGCAATTACAGAATAACAAAGTTTTTGTCTTTTATAAGATATGATGAATCGTGCGTACTTTGTCCAGAGACCTGTAAAAATATAGTCACGATTACAGCGCAGAGATTATTTTACAAAGATAAAATTAGAAAGTAGAAATAACTGTTATTTATCTCTGCATAAACCAGTTGCTCCTACCTTTGTGTCCCCCATCTATAGGTTATGTGAGGAGTTTGAGAAGGTTGCTGAAAAAGCCCTCAGTATACCTTCAAACACACAGGAGCTCATGGCACTTAAGGTACTTTAAGTATACTGACTTTCAGCATAGTATACGTTTTGGTCAGCAAAATTAATTTAAGTTCTGATTCTCTTGATTCATTAGAGCAAGTTGATATATGTATTGTTAATGTGGAAATAGTTATATAATATATTGACGAAACAAAAGCAACAAAAAAAATTACTTTACATGAGAAGGAAAAATATTCTTAAATTTTAATGTTCAAGTTAATGTAACAAGATTTTATTTGTAAGTCATTTTGGACTGTTTCTATTGGCCTGTTTGTCATGAGTTTTTGACACAGTATAGGTAGCAATTAGCATTTTCATTTTGAGTTGACATTTTAGTAGCTGTCTGTATAGACATGTAACAATGCCTGTATTAAAAAAATCTAACACAAATTGCATTCAGTGATTCACGTAAAACATTTCTGTATTAAACATTTCTAATATCGCTCTTGGCTGGCAGCCAACAGTGCATCAAGGGCCTACAACAGCGAGCATAGAAACTACAATCATTGTGTGACTAGGACCTAGTGACCGCCCGCTGGAATCTCACTCCAAAAATCTCACTCTGTACTCGAACATAATGACTTTCTAAAACTTTCATAACATGAATAATTCACTCTTGAATCCTAATAATTTGTTAATTTATGAATGCTTGTCAACAACTGCAGGCATAACACTCCCTACGATTGTCTATACTGCCGTGTCTGACAGCTAGTTTTCTTAATCAGTACTTCTTTCTCCTTCACTCTAGTCCTATGTGGAGAAGATTGAGGCTGAGGAGATGCCCAAGCTGGAGCTAAAGCTCAAGGACTCAAACACACGGCTGTGCTTCTTGGTTGACTATGTCATGTTTTCCCGCATGGACATGGAGCTAAACAGGCAAACTTTCCAGTGGCACATGCGCATGCCATCTGTCTTTGATGAGCACCGACAAATCATTAAGCAGGAGACTGTGCAGTTTCAGGATGGCCTCAAGGTCAGGTGGACACTACACATGTCACAAGAAGCCACATTAGCCCTTAAAATTCTTAGAAATAACAGTTATTGCAGCTGTAACAAAACATGTTGGTAGATTGTGTGAACCTTTGCTTATGCTTAAACTTCAAGGCTTGTCATCACTTTCATAACTCTATAACCTGCAGATTAGTTTCATAGTAGTCACCTAATAATAAATAGAATTTACTGATAGTAAATCTATGGCTACGTTCACATTACAAGCCTCATTGCTCAAATCCGAATTTTTGCTCAAATCCGATTTCTCTGACACGATGGTTCACACTCATTTAGGTAAGTGACTCAAATCTGTTATTAATGTGAACGAACTGGCGTCCTGAAATGACCCGCATTCGCACATTCTACTCGGTAACGTCACGTGAATGAATCGTGCGTCACATGCATCATCAGGAAACAAGCTGACGAGCAGAACGAGCCTTTGCTGCAAAGATAATTAACTCTGAACAGCTCTGGGCTGCTCATTATTAGAGCGAGATGAAGGTGAAAAAGGTGAGATATGTTGCTTTTCCACCATTTACAGGCTTTAACTTCTGTTCGGCTCTGCTGCCACGGTAACGCTGAATGATGGCGCATGCGCAGTGGAAAAAAAGCATATGAATTCCGATCTGAGCGTTCTCATTAAGGTCGCATGGCCATGAATCGGATACGTATCCAATCAATGGCCAAATATGAAAGTGGCTTATTGAAAAGATCAGATTTGCGCGTCCACACAGCCCTGAAAACATCAGATCTGAGTCACAATAGAAGTCACAAAAAATCGGATTTGTGCCACTTCAATCTGATAATGTGAACGTAGCCTATGATTAACAACTGATTAATCAGCCTGCAGTAGAGGCTTCTCACTCATACTTACTGAAACAAACAGAGAAATTCTATCAAAATTGTACTATATTTATATATTTTATTCTCATTTGGAAAACGTCAGAAGTGCAGGCTTGAACCTACATTCTATGGCCAAAAGTATCTATATGCCCATCACACCTATATGGGCTTGTTGGACATCCCATTCCAAAACCATGGCCATTAATACATAGAGTTGACCCCCTTTGCAGCTATAACAGCCTCCACTGTTCTGGGAAGGCTTATGGTGTGTTTGTGGGAATTTGTGCCCATTTAGTCAAAAGAGCATTTGTAAAGTCAGGTGCTGGTGTTGGACAAGAAGGGCTCGCAAACAGTGTTTCAGTTCATCCCGAAGGTGTTCAGTGGGGTTAAGGTCAGGGCTCTGTGCAGGCCACTGGAGTTCCTCCACACCAAACTCATGAAACTATGGCTTTATGGAGCTCGCTTTGTGCACAGATACATTCTGGAACAGCTGCCACACAGTTGTAAGCACATAATTGTCTAAAATGTCTTTGTATGCTGTAGCATTAACATTACTCTTCACTAGAACTAAGGGGCCCAGCCCAAACTCTAAAAAAAACCCTAACCCTAGACCCACTACATTATCCGTCCTCCGCCAGACTTTTCAATTGGCAGATTCATCACTCTAGAAAACAAATTTCTACTGCTCCTGAGTCCAGTGGCAAAGTACTTTACACCCCTCTAGCTGACACTTGGTATTGCGCATAGTGATCTCAGGCTTGTGTGCAGCTGCTCGGCCACAGAAATCCATTTCATGAAGCTCCCGATGCACCGTTCTTGTGCAGATATTGCTTCCAGAGACAGTTTGGAGCTCTGTAGTGAGTGTTTTATACACTACGTGCTTTTCACCATAATAGCATTGTTGACCAGGGCAGATACAGCAGGACAGTAAATTCCACACACCAACAAAACGTAGCTTCCTATAACAGTACCACATTTAAAGTCACAGAGCTCCTCAGTATGACCCATTCTACTGCCATTGTTTGTCTATGGACATTGCATAGCCAAATGCTTGATTTTAGACACCTGTTAGCCATGGGTGTGGCTGTAAACCTGAACTCAATAAGTACTTTTGGCCATATAGTGTATAATTTCTACATAACTATGCTATTTAAAACTACATTTGAAATATAATACCAAAGCAACTATATGACTTCTAAGAACTGAAAGCATAATTAAGGCAGCACAATGTGTACACTCCTCTGAGTAGCATAGACCAAACATAGCAACCTCTAGGCAGCAATATGACAACAGTGACTGCTCAGACATCACAGGCATTTACATTTCATATCAGCAAAGAACATTATGTACAAAGTCTGAAACAGACATCAACATAGCAACCAAGGGTAAAAATAAAACAGAATTGCAAAGCATCCATTAGCAAATCAAAGTAAAGCTCCTTATTGTAATCTCTAATGAGACAGAGAGCACATTTACAACAGGCATAAAGAGACAACCTCTCACTAACAGGCTAAACTACATTATCAATCATGCTCTTGTACTAATTCAGCTACTAATGACTCTGTTTTGCTCACAGCTGCGCTGTGAGAGGTTTGTGGAAGACCTGGAGAGCTATGCCAAGCAGGTGGAGGAGTTCCTCACTTTCGGGGACCTCTCTGAGCTTGGCAAGTATCTGAAAAAGGCTCAGGCACTCAACTCCAAACTAGAGACTGCCATGGAAAAGGTAAGTCAATTAAACCACAACCATTGGTGGTTTATTGTAGTGAATAGCTAAGCATTTTAGTAATTGAGCTGTCTTCCTACTTCATGTACAGTATATACAGGTAAAGTTAAGAGAAACTCGTTATTTTAATGGTACACTGTATGTTCTTTGTGAATGTTTTTTTAACTATTACTCAATTAAATATTTATTAAACTTAACTTTTCCAAAACATAATCCTAACACTAACCCTAACCTAAATCCCAACCCTAACTCTGGTCCTAAATTTAATACTTGTCCTTATCCTAATCTTAACTTTAGTCTCAACTGCAACCCGAAAACTAATTCCAACCCTAACTCTGGTCCTAAATTCAATCCTTCTCCTAATCCTAACTGTACTTTTAATCTGAACCTCAACCCAAAAACTAATCTTAACCCTCACTTTAATCTCAACCTCAACCCAAAACCTGATCCCAACCATAAATCTGGTCCTAAATTTAACTCTTCTTCTAATCCCAACCCTAATTCTGGTCCTAAATTTAACCCTTGTCCTAATCCTAACCCTAACTGTAATCTCAACTTCAACCCAAAAACAAATCCCAACCCTAACTTTGGTCCTAAATTTAACCCTTGTCCTAATTCTAACCCTAACTTTAATCTCAACCTCAACCCAAAACCTAATCCTCACCCTAAATTTCATCTCAAACTCAAACCTAAACCTAATCCAAACCCTTACTTTGGTCCTAAATTTAACCCTTGTCCTCATCCCAACCCTAACTCTGGTCCTAAATTTAACCCTTGCCTAATCTTAACACTAACTTTAATCTCAACCTCAACCCAAAACCTTATGCTAACCCTAACTTTAATCTCAGACTCAATCTGAAACCTCATCCTAACCCTAACTCTTGTCGTAAATGTAACCCTTGTCTTAATCCTAACCCTAATTTAAAGCTTAACCTCAACCCAAAACCTAATCCCAACTCTAACTCTGGTCCTAAATTTTACTCTTGTCCTAATCCTAATCCTAACTCTTTGCTTAAATTTAACCCTTGTCCTAATCGTAACCCTAACTGTAATCCTAATGTTACTGATTATCAGCTGAGTTTCAATGGGTAGACTGTTATCATTCTGAGCATTTGTAGATAAGCTATAGACTAAAATAGAATGTTTGCAAACATTCAACATTGGCTATACTTCTGATTGCCTATGTCACGGTGGCAGCAGCTCATTTTCAGAAGTGGAAAAAACAGAACAGAATGCAGCAAAAGAAATTGGCAATTATCGCAAAATCTTGTTGTGTTTGAGGTTGTAATGTCAAACGTAGCGTAAGACATAATGAATTAGGTTTAAGTTTCTCATTTTCCAGCTTTGAAAAGAGCAGCGGCTAAGGCAGAAATGCATATTTGTGTCTGTGGTTAGCGATGTGTTTTTTAGATAAGTTATTATATTTTCCAAACACACTACACATGCACTCATTGGCTGCCTCAGGTGGGCTGGCGAGGTGGACATGCAGTGGTGGAGAGTCCAACAGTTGAGTTCACTCTGAGAGCCAGACACAGTTATAAAATCAAGAAACTATTCATATGTCACTACACTACACATTATGTATTATACAGTATTTAATGCAGAAACCTTTTAATTTGCATTATAAGCCTTTGCAGTAGACTTTGTTTTTTTCTGATTACTACCACTTGATAATGCTAATTTCAGCTAGCACCCCAATGGGATTGTTACATTTTTTTAAATGCCATGATAATGTTGTTGTGTATTCACATTTTAGCTTGCTTAAACAGTTGTAGCGCAGCCACGGATGTTTGACACTTGTGACAGACATTCAAGTGATGTTTTCCTTACTTTGAATGTTTTACACTGACTCCTTCAGTAAAAGTTTAAATTTAAAGCATGTCTCTAAATCTTATCGGAGGAGCCATGCTGGTCAGCTTACTCTACTGAAGACTTAGTCCACTAAATTCTAGTTGCATTACATTATGTCTCCTTTAAGGGTCTCCTGTAGCACTGTCCATATATTTACCTTTATCTCTCTTTGTCTCTGTTTTTGTCCACTTAGATCGAGGGCTTCAACTCCGAGGAAGAAGCATTTGGATGGCCCATCTCTCAGTACCCGCAGCGCAAAAAGGTCCAGGACCAACTGCTGCCGTACCTGCGTCTATACCAGACGGCCTCCGAGTTCCAGGCCCAGCACAAGCAGTGGATCCATGGCCCCCTCACCTCTGTTAACCCGGACAAGGTGGAGGGCGAAGTCAGCAACTACTGGCGCACTCTCTACAAGCTGGAGAAGAGCTTCCAGGAGTCCCCCAAGGCCCTTCACATCGCCACCTGTGTGAAGACGGAGGTGGAGGCTTTCAAAGAGCACATCCCTTTAGTGCAGGTGCTGTGACTGGAACTAAATGTGCCGTCTTTCTCGGATGCATATTCATTCTTCTAATGTAATGGGTCCCCGTAGTCTTCCTTGGCAGTCTGCCAGCCTCTATAGTTATTCAATACTTGGGAAATCTATTCAACTGAAAATAAACAAAGAAACACACCTCAGTAATGTGCACCTTCACTAGCTGATGTGTGGAACGATGAGGTGAATGATTAGAGGATAATTTTTTAAAAGTGGCTTATAGTGAGTTTTACTTCTGTTGAATAGGAACTCTTAGAGTTGGAAGTAATCCATAACAATAGAACAATCGTAATTATTCCAAAATGAAGTTTTTCTTCACTCACATAGATGGTTCACCTCTATAGGAATGTTGAAAATATACCATAAATTATCACTGTACTATTGAAAAAGGTAAAACACTGTTCACTTTTTATACAGCTTGGAGGTTAACATTTTGTACAGTAGCAGTCAAAAATTTGCATACATTCATAGTAATTAGAAAACAATAAATTAATAATAATAATAACACTAGTAGCGTGAATTACTACAGTCTGGGGCTATTTAGACCCACCCTACTTCACAACAAAAAAACTGAAAACCTAAACTAAAATGGTGAAAGACATTCCACTAATTCACTTGTAGTGAAGCACAGCTAGTTTTTAATATGAATAAATGATTGTGGTTGAATATTTTCCAATTCTACATTCCTATAAACCTCCAAACTTTAAAGTTCCAAGAAACTACCTGTTGAAAGTGCTTTTCAACAAATTATTTTTTACAGTATGAAAATTTATTTATACACAGACATTAGGGTTTCGCAATCTGACTAATTCTGATATTTGAGTATCTGTAAGAGTTCATGAACTGATTTTGGCTGATTTCAGTTAACATAGAGCTGTGTCTTACCTTTTTTAGGTGACAGTACTGGTGTTAAACAAAACTTGTTTCATTATTGAAAAACGGGTAAATCAGTAAAAATAGATTTTAACTGTTTCTGAACATCAGCCTAACCTACTTAGTGATAACTGCTACCTCAGTCATGTCCTTAACAACCCACCCTCAAAACATGTCTGTAGCACGTACAAAGAAGGCCTGCATAGAGTAAATCATGGTTCATTTTTGTCTTTGGTCTGTTTTGTGTTTGTACGTCAGCATTTGTCTGGAAGCGGACTACTCAGGGGGTCCCGATCCACTTATTTGTTGCACATCGTGGTTCGCAAGGCAGCGTTCTTACTTATTCTAAAGAACTGCGCTAACAGGGTTAATTTTAATCAAGCCAAACCATACAAAGCATGAAACAAACCATACAAAGCATAAACCTTGGATCACAACTTTAAGATTATGAAAGCATACATTCAGTACAATCACCATAAATGTTTTCACCTGCAGGTGCTGTGTAACCCAGGCTTGCGTGACCGCCACTGGGAATCCATGTCGGCAGTGGTGGGCTTCCCCCTCAAACCTTCTGAGGAGGTAGCCTGTGTCGCTCACTTCATCCCCCTGCGCCTGGAGGCCCACCTGCCCAGCTTCGAGAACATCAGCGAAGCTGCCAGTAAGGAGTACTCTCTGGAGAAGGCCATGGAGCGCATGGCGGGCGAATGGTCCGGCATGGAGTTCACCCTGCTCCCCTACCGAGAGACCGGCACCTCCATACTGTCCTCGGTAGACGAGATCCAGATGCTGCTGGACGATCACATTGTCAAGACTCAAACCATGCGCGGCTCACCTTTCATCAAACCCTTTGAGAATGAGATACGGTAAGACATAACCAGCACAGCGTGTGTTTGTGTAGGTTTACACACAGAATATAGATGTATGCTAAAGTTTGGGCACACCTGGTCAAATTCCATGTTTTGTTAATTTTCTAAGTGAAAATAAGTTAATACATCCTCAGTAGAGAACAAACTTAAATATGGCAGATTTACTGCACAATTTCAATTTATTTGCTGAGTTTAACAAATTGGAAATAATAATACATAAAATATAAAATGTGCCATAACATTTACACATGCTACATTTTATGTTTTATTTTTTCCCAACATGTTCAATTCAGATAATAAACAGTAGTTATGTTCTCTGTGGAGGATGTTTTCACTTATTTTTACTTATTTAACAAGTTATTTGACCAGTACGGCCCCAACATTTGCATGCAACTGTTTGTTTACAAGGAACAAATGCAAAGATGGAATTTAAGAAAGGAAAGCAGCGATTTAAAGGGATAGTTTAAAGGAATAGTTTGCTCAACAATGCTAATGTCCTTAGATGTGTAATAAGTAGTATTTTGATTGTATTGGTTTGTATTTGCATTTCATTTACATTACTTAATATGCAGAATTATGTGTTTAGCTATGTAATGAATTACATTGATATTTT
>JAILXH010182898.1:28082-38360 GCA_023558415.1 Piaractus mesopotamicus | reverse complement strand
GGTGTGTTAGTGTGTGCTGCGCTGGTATGAGTGGATCAGACACAGTAGCGCTGCTGGAGTTTTTAAAGATCGTGTCTACTCACTGTCCGCTCTATTAGACAATCCTGGTTTGTAGGTCCACCTTGTAGATGTAAATTTAGAGACGACAGCTCATCTGTTGCTGCACAGTTTGTGTTGGTCAACTTCCAGTCCTTCATCAGTGGTCCTTTATCATTGGTCACACTATTGGCTGGATATTTTTGGTTTGTGGATTATTTTCAGTCCAGCAGTGGCACGGAGGTGTTTAAGCTCAGCACTGCTGTGTCTTATCCACTCATACCAGCACAACACACACTGACACACCACCACCATGTCAGTCACACTGCAGTGCTTAAATAATCCCCTAACCAAATAAATCTTGTTAGGGTCCTGACCACTGAAGAACAGGGTGAAAGGGGGGTAACACAGTATGCAGAAAATCAGATGGACTACAGTCTGTAATTGTAGAACTGCAAAGTGAAACTATATTGTAAAATGGACCTGACTAAATGGACAATGAGAGTAGAAAGAAAGTGTTCATAATAAAGTGCTCGGTGAATGTATATAGAGCGGTATGAATACCTCCACACTACTGCAAATAACACATAGATATAGCATCCTTATCAACAAACTAATAGGCAAAAATAAATAAAAGAATAAAAATAAGCCCACTTAGCAGTTTTAATGCATGATTATTCAGAATTCATTTTTGATGTATATCTCTTAATACATTTTTGAACTCTTTTTTGAAAATTCCTGTTTTTTCACTTATTTTCCTTTGACTTTCCCCTTCTTTATGCAAGTAAATTATCTTGTGTTGTATATGTCTATGCTTTAGCTTTTGCTGGCAGCTATACTTTTTAGCTGTTTTATTGTGCCAATAATATCAAGGCTGCTAACTAAATTAATAAACAGATGTGTCTGTTCGTTTCTCTCTTAGGCTCTTGAAGCTTACTTGCATCAGAACAACACTCAGATAGATGATATAGTGGCGCTGGTGCGGGGGAAGCTGTCCAAGCAGAACAGAGTCACGCTGGGAGCTCTGGTGGTGCTGGACGTTCACGCTAGAGATGTTTTGGCCTCGCTCGTTGAGAAGGGTGTGGACGATGAGAACAATTTTGAGTGGCTCAGCCAGCTTCGCTACTACTGGATTGTAAGTGTGTGCATGTGTATGCAAGTTTTTCTACACGTACTGACATGAACAGTTTGGGGACACCTTCTCCTTCTAAAGTGTTTTTAACATTAACTGAGCACAAAACCTGCAAAACTGAAGGAACAGCTGTCAAAAGTCCTTCCTTGGGAATGACGGGAGAGCCCACGCATTTTATTACCTTGTTGTGGTGTCAACACTCAAACTTTTTAGCTGCTTAAACCACATCTGGGCCAAAAGATTTTCAATATGTGCTTTTAACAGAAGTTTAGGAAAGAAAAGTGTCAAATATTATAGTTGTCGATGGCACTGTCAATTTTATTAGTAATTGAGTACTTTACCAATTATTTGGATGATTGATTAAGAAGTCAGTGTTTACCAAAAAAGACAAAAAGGAAGTCTTTGAAAATACACACATATACATACACAGTAATGTGCAAAAGTTGGCACGTAAGCAAGGTGTTTAAAATATTTTATCCCAGCAATGATTGTGATTTTGTCTGTAGAAACACTATGTGCCATAAGAATAAATACCTATAATGATACATAGTGTAAAAAAAATTATTTTACATTACTAATAGAGCAAGTAACATAACCACCATGAAAAACTAATACACAGTGTATATATATATATATCTATATATAGTGTACATATATATATATATATATTTATATATATATATGTACACACACACATATAGACCACTTAAACACAATCATTTCTTGAAGATCTGACCATTTGTGATAGTAATCTCAGAAGTCTTAGCAAACTTGTCATGGCTGCACTTGTCATTATATAGTAGTATTTAGTACAGAAAAATTACCACTGCTATTTGCTAATTTCCACTTCTGTGATGATTTCAGTGTTACATTGCTGGCAAGGTAGCATTATTGCTCAAATACAGCTCTTCATGGCGAGTTCCGTTAATGGTTCTCTTTATAAAATTAAAGTTATCGCCAGCTACTGCTATGCTGTGAATTTGTTTATCACCAAAGTACATTGAGTCTAAAGTATCATTTACAAGCAAAACACATTATCAGTAATTCAACGGACTATACTGGATAGTCCTTAAAGGGGAAAAAACAAAGAAAAACAGTAACAGCATGAAAGCAGTTCCTTGAAACAAAACGTAACGTGGTGGTATGATAGTGCCCCAATTGCTTAGGAGTTAGAACATGCAGCCACTGTTGCTTTTACTAGAGATTCAGTTCATGTCAACCTGATGTTATTAAATTATTGGAAATGAATACTTTGTGACTTTTCCACTCAACAAAATACACTGCTTTTTAAGTGGAAAAATTTGAGCAAATAATACAAATACAATGTATCACGATTAACTACACAAAACAGCGCAGTTAATTGTCATTATTTATTTTATTCATTTGACAGCCCAATTTTTTTTTTATACCAAGTACGTAGGAAGATGATAACACTACACATGTGCTCCTGGCATTTTCACTGAACAATTATTTCTTTAAGTCCTGTTACTATTTGCATGTGTTTGCAATGAAATTGGAGGGTTTTTTCGAATAAGAAGTACCTTGAGGATTGTAAGTGTTTGACTTTTTTGTTTTCCACTTCTTTTGCAATCCGAGTGATAACTCCAACACATGCTTAGTTGTTAATTTAACAAAACAGGTGATGTTATTACACTCTAGACGGTGACTGTGGATTTGTCACTGACTCACTCTGTGCTATTCTTTTGTATCAAGATTCATCTTGTGTTGTTATTTTGTCCTTTGTTATTTGTTTACATTGTTTTGAATGACCAGTTGACAACCATTGAATTATATCTTTCTGCTTCTTATCACTGCCTTCATTATGTATTTACGTCAAGTTCCATAAGCCTTGAACATTCAGTAGCCGTGTGAATTCTTATTAAAGCATTTCACAGATTTACACACAAGTAATATTCTTTTCAAATTAATTATGCAGAAATAATTTTAATTCACTTTAATGAACAGAGTTAAAAAGGGGATAATAAAATTTCAACAAAATGAAGAATATTCATTTAAATAATCAGTGTTCTGCCATGTACAGATGAACACTGAATGAACCATCTCACCAAATTGGATCAAGTCAGTTCACATCTGTCACAAAAAATTGCTTTCTTTCATATCAGTAAATTATCCTAATGATAATATCAACATGTCTAAATCTGTTAGCTCAGTTTACTCTTTCTACCTTACCCTTTTCTGTGTAGGAGAACCAGCTTCAGACCAAAATGATTAACGCTGGCCTTGCTTATGGCTACGAGTACCTTGGCAACACTCCACGTCTGGTCATCACACCACTCACCGATCGCTGCTACAGGTCAGAACAAACTTACCCAACATAAATTCTATGAAATCAGCTTAGGCTGGTGATTAATATGTTAATAGAGCACTGCATGCAAGTGGAACTATTTAAACTAAATCCTAACGCAGCATGAACGCTGCACACTGACTGCAATTTAGCTATAACTAACTTAGCTATTATGTAATTTAGACCAATAGTTACAAACCCATTTCCAGAATAGTTGGGACGCTGTGCAGAATTTAAATAAAAATAGAATGCAATGATATGCAAATCATAAAATACTACCAAGACAACATAGCAAATGTTGAAACTGAGAAATTTTATTGTTTTCTGAAAAATATATGCCCATTTTGAATTTGATGCCAACAACACGTTCCAAAAAAGTTGGGACGGGGGGCATGTTTACCTCTGTGTTTCATCACCTCTTCTTTTAACAACACTCTGTAAGCTTTGTTTGATATAGGATTTCAGCTGCTCAACAGTTCGGGGTCTCCTTTGTGGTATTTTTCATTTTATAATGCGCCAAATGTTTTCAGTGGGTGACAGGTCTGGATTGCAGGCAGACCAGGCCCTCTCTGAAAAAAGATATCATCTGGATGGCAGCATATGTTGCAAAAACGTAGTATATGTACAAAGTATATATCGTTCAGCATTAATGATGCCTTCACAGATGTGCATGTCACCCATGCAATGTGCACTAAGGCACCCCTGTACCGTCATGAATACTGGCTTTTGAAATGTGTACTGATAACAAGCTGAGTGGTCTTTAGCCCGGAGGACACTGTGTCCATGATTTCTAAAAAGAATTTCAAATTTTGATTTGTTGGACCACAGGACACTTCTCCACTTCACCTCAGTCCATTTTAAATGGCGGCAGCATTTCTGGATCCTGTTTATATATGGTTTCTTCTTTGCGTTTTAGAGTTTTAACTTGCATTTGTGGATGCAGTGACAAAGTGTTTTCACAGACAGTGGTTTTCAGAAGTGTTTCTGAGCCCACGATTGCAACGATTTCCACTACAGAATCATGTCTGTTTTTTAATGCAGTGCCGCCTGAGAGCCCGAAGATCATGGCCAGCAAATACTGGTTTTGGCCTTGTCCCTTGCAAACAGAGATTTCTCCAGATTCTCTGAATCTTTTAATGTTATTATGTACTGTAGATGATGAAAAGCAAAAGTTCTTTGCTATAGTATGTTGAGAAATGTTATTCTTGAATTGTTGCACTATTTGATTGTGCAGTCTTTCACAGAGTGGTGATCCCCTCCTCATCTTTTCATTGAAAGACTCAGCCTCTCTGGGATGCTTTTTTAATACCCATATAATGTTCCTGACCTGTTGCCAATCAACCACCAGGTGTTTTTTTTAGCATTACACAACTTTACCAGCCTTATGTTGCCCCTGTCCCAACTTTTTTGGAACATGTTGTTGGCATCAAACTCTAAATGGGCATATATTTTTCAAAAAAACAATCAAATTTCAACATCTGATATGTTGTCTCTGTACTGTTTTCAATTAAATATAGGGTTTTAATGATTTGCACATCATTGCATTTTGTTTTTATTTACATTTTGCACAGTTGTTGTAGAGTTGTAGTTAAATCTGCTTTTGTGGATTCTTTCAGGACATAATGGGAGTTACAGTGCATTGGACTTAAGAAATTAATGCAATTATCCAGCTCCACTGAGAATGCAAAATTAATCATTCTGCTTTTACACTAACTTCACTTGCGTAACTGCAATGCTATCAAAATAACAGTCCCATATAATTGTACTGTTAAATGTAAGTTGATCTAATTGAACACTGCAATATTTATTAGCACTATGAATTTATACTACTACTAATAATAATAACAATAACATATATAGAGTTTGAGACTCCTGTACTTTTCCATAAGTTATCCCACTGATTTCTGCTGTTTATCTCAGAGAATATTAAGGAATCTAGCCTTCTAGTTAGCGAGTCAGCAACAACAAAGGTAACTTACCTGTATGAAACCAGAGCTCTCAAGGGTTTTCAATTGGAGTAGCTTAGAATCTAGAATCTGCCAGTTAGACTATGCTAAGCTAAAGGCTTCACTGATTAGCTAGCCAAGCATTAGCAGTAATCACTGGAAAACCAAAATTTTAAGTATCTTGTCTGGAGAAATTGACACATCTTTTAATATAGAAATATTCAGTAAAACAGTGCTTCAGGCAACTGTTTGTAATGCAAGCACACATACACACACACACACACACACATATACATACGTACATACACACAAACTGGGTCACAGAGGGTGCTATAGCCTATACCAGCAGGCATCAGGCGTAAGGCAGGACACCCTGGACAGGTCTCCCGTCGTGGTGCAAGCAAATATCTATTAAATGTCTATTAAGAAAAAAAGGTATATTTATTCTGTCTACTTACTAAGTTAAATACAAAGAACAGTTATGCTAATGAGCACAGGCGCACCTTCATATTAATATATGACGAAAATAAACCCTTATTTTGATTGTGCCCTTTTTGCATGAACACATTTACATAAGGCAAAAGGAAAAAACATTATTTGCTTTTTTCCCTCTCTGTTTTGTAGTAGCGAAATATCCATAGACTGACTTTTGTTGACTTGTCATTTCAAAATAATGATTTTGTCTGTGTTTTGACCTAGTCTGTTAAAAGAGTGACTTATTTTCTCAGGGATTTGACCAACTATGTCAAAATAGAGAGTTATTTCCGTTTAAGAAAGTATATTTCAAAATTATGTCATTATTTGAGATAAGCCATTTTTTCAACATACCAAGTCAAAAAAGCTAAAGAAAAACCTGGTAGAAAGACAATTCTGTTTTTTGGACAAGCAACAGTGGCAGCCATGTTAGTGCTTGAAATAAAACAAACTGTTCACTGTTAAATAGTGCTCATAATCATCAAGTCTTTACTGGTCAGTACTTGGTATTTGGTAAATCAGAGGAGATGACTCATTATAATAATCTCCTCCCAGCGCTTTGAAACACCAACAAATGATTATGCCACAAAAATAATCGCAAGTTTACACTTTTTTATTGAGCAAAACAGAATTATGATGTAGAAAAAGGGAAAGATAACACTTCCTTTTACAGTTCCTTAGATTGTAGTTATTAACCAGGGAAGTGTGAAGTACAAACTCTGAAGTATTAGATTTGTTCTTCCAACTTTAGGCTGCCAATAAAACATTGCAATATTTAAAAGGGGAAACAGTCTGCATTACATACAGAATGACTTACAGTCTAATCATGTTACTGAGGTAACTAGCGTAGCATTAGGAGTCTTATCCAAGGATGTTTGGTTCTATCCCAAGCAGAGAATCAAACCTCAGTCTGCTGGGTGGAGAGCAGCAGTTTTACCCACTACACCATACCAATTGTTACATAAAGACAAGAATGTATTCATGAAAGACTTTGTTGAAACAAGGTGTGCTTGATAAAAACATCACCATTTGGTCTTTCGCTTGCAGTTCTTATAGCGCAGCAGATAACACCTCTGCCCAGCAGACTGGGGTTTGATTCCCTGCCCAGGCAAACACATCATGCTGTACCAATTAGCAATGCTACGTTAGATTACCTCTCTAACATGATATATGATTATAGTGGAAGCCATTGTGGATATGAGTGTCTGCCAAATGCTGTAATATAAACCATGTTAATTAATTTAATTAATAAACTATTAATTTTGCTGCCAGTTTTATTACCTAACACTGGATAAACAAACTACAAAGCAGCTGTAAGAAAACTCTTAATGCATCATGTTGCCTTGAAATTTTAAATTTTTTTACAGTGTACTCAATCACATTTAGGAGGCTAAAAATTGTCCAGAAGAGGGCACCAGTAGTCAAACTGCTTTTAATGCTTCACAAAAGCAGTCCTTTGCATCAGTGATGCTGTGTGTCCTTGTTTTCTAATAGTCATAAGGTACTTATAGGGTCAGGCTTTTTTCATGTCTGGAGCTAGTCATTTAAACTGAAAATACACAAAATACACAAAAACTGAAATTTCTTGTTTTTCCTTTCATGTCTCCATTCTCAGAACCCTATTTGGAGCACTGCACCTGCACTTGGGAGGGGCTCCTGAGGGTCCTGCAGGTACAGGGAAGACGGAAACCACCAAAGATCTGGCCAAAGCTGTGGCAAAGCAATGTGTCGTCTTCAATTGCTCTGATGGCCTTGACTACATTGCTCTGGGCAAGTTCTTTAAGGTCAGGCAAATAGCACCAAGAGAGTAATTAATCATTTTACTCTGAGGTTTTTTAATTTGTTTTGTAAGTTAGCGTCATGGTTTGTAAAGCATAGCCTTGGAATACAAGTACATTTAAATTCACTGAATGTGCAAAGCTGAGCCACAAGATGACATTACAAAAGTTTTGTATAGGCTTAAATGCAAAAATATTTAAGCCAATAAACAAAGAAAAGAAACACTTCAGTGTTTTACTGATCTAAGGGTTTTATGCTGAACCCCACAGAAAGAAAGTTATTTTGCCTTAGTCAACTGTAAGAGTTTCTTTGGAAAAGGCATAAAAACATTACTTGAGTCCTAATTATATTTCGTATTAGCTGAAGTGCCTTGAATGGTTGATATGAAAATGAAAGTCAGGAGGTTAAATAGCACAGAGGAGGTTCAGGTTTGGAGGAGCACGTCCTTGTTCCATTCTCATTCGTATTAAGATGTACTTTGAGCACAGAGTTAGAGATAGAGAGAGCGAATCGCTAGAAAAGGACATCACTGGTTGCCATGGCAACAGGGGTTTGCGGGCCCATCTTTGGAGTGCTCAGCGGTGAATCCTGAAATGTAGAAATTCAGCAGAATAGCGTTCCCCACCTTCAAATGTGAACCATTATGAGCATATTTATTTCCTGAAATCTTTATGTAAAGTTTAAGCCCTTTGTGCAGAAAATCTCTACTTCTGCCTTTTGAACTATTATTCTCTTCAAATGGAGTCAGAACAGTGCAGGTACGCTTACTTTGATGTGAAAAGAACACAGATTCACAAAGCTGAAGATATGCACTTTTTTATGAGAGGAAAGAAACTGTTACATTCTGACATCAAAAAGAAAGTTTATGATCTGAATCCGGCATTGAATATGGCCGATCGCAGGGGTGTCCTAACTCTTTGTGCTTGAGCGGGCCATAGTGCAGTGTTCGTGGTGGGCCAACAAAAACAGTGCACCAATTAAGATAGTAGGTTGAACATTGTACTGTATTTTCATATTAAAACACCTCAAAATATGTACAATTTAAAAATATGTTCTCTCATTGAATGAGGGGTGGGATAGCTTTCTGGTGGGCCAAATGGATCAAATGTCCTACTGTGTTCTGTAACGCAACCAGACTACATCAAACAACCACCAAACACCTAGGACGGTGGTCACCAATGCTGGCCTGGAGATCTACCATCCTGCAGGAGTCTAATTGTGACTACTATCTGTCACACCTGCTCGGGCAAATAACCTCTCCAGAAGTCCTTGATTGGCTAGATCAGATGCAGTAGTGTTAGGAAAGGGGGAGCAGCTTGCTAGATGCAGGTAGGAACTAAACTCTGCATGGACATAGATCTCGTTGGTGGGGGGTTGGTGACCACTGACCAAGAAAGTTCATATTACATACATTTAAATGCTGTTTTTAAATGGGAATTCCTCCATTTCTGAATAATTTAATCTTTGAGATGGTGTTGTAGTGTAGTCTCATCTTCAGAGTCTGACCAAATCGGCTGTCGGTCAAATGCGAACTTAAAAGTATCCATTTTCTGTTTGTACGCAAGGTAAGTAAAAAGTGTTCAAATGGCTCGAGCGTCTCCTTGAGCGGAGTGATATAGTGTTTGTGAAAAAAACGTGATGTTATGGCGAAATAACAGCACGGTTAGAACACCTCTCAACCAATCAGCCTACGTGTCCGGAACTAACTGTTGTATAACATGACATAAAGCATGGCATCTGTCTTGACAGTTAGTGGTAATGGTAACATAACTATATCACTGAACAAAATCTGATATACCTCATGACAGCATATGACATCTTGACTTGCTATGGTCATATCAGTGTTGTGTAGCAGGTCAAGTAAATTGTTAATGTTTTGTGACTTTGAATGGTTTCTCCAGCATCCATGTCCTCCATATTTTCTGATTTGGGTTGTTTTTTTCTAGGGCTTGCTGTCCTGTGGTGCGTGGGCATGCTTTGACGAGTTCAACCGTATCGACCTGGAAGTGCTGTCAGTGGTGGCGCAGCAAATTCTCACTATTCAGAGAGGTGTGTGGGTGTGCATATGTGTGTGCTTGAAGAGGGGCTATCTATATCTAAACCAGTGCTCAATAAAACCACTCCGGAAAAAGCTGTACCCGACAAAGTAGACCAGCAGTGAAAGCACTTCCCTAGATCCATCGCTCTAATCTGTGTTTAGAGTACTGACCCAGGTCTATCTGTTTGTTTTCTCATGTTTCTGGCTACATGCCTACACATTCGGGCAATTATTAGGAAATATTATTTTAACAAACATTATTACTGCATAGCTTTATTGAACTGTATTCTTTTCTTTCACATTGAGGATGAGTATCATCTTTGACTATAGTTTACAGACATGATCTGTGATGGTCTAACCCAGGGGTATTCCAGCCTTGGATGGCAAGTGTCCAGCACGGTTTAGATGCCTGCTCAACCACACCTACTCAACCTGGCAGTTAACAGATGAGTTTAACAAGGACGGAGAGTGAATACCCCTGCTTAACCAACAGATTTTTTAAAACCCATCAGAAATACACTTTTGCACACTTACCTTGTTTGATGCAAACCAATCAGACTTTTTCTTG
>JAILXH010182898.1:0-21627 GCA_023558415.1 Piaractus mesopotamicus | reverse complement strand
CACACACACACACACACACACACACACACTAACAGCAGGTCATGTAGGAGGAGAACAGAGTGAAAGGACACAGCACCTCCACACCTTTATTCCCTGCAGGTTCACCCCAACACCGTGCGTAATATAAATGTGTGGGGGGTGAACAGTGTGAAGTCACTGAAATTGTGTTATTTTATATGTTCTGCACAGAAAATGAGCAAAGGCCAAGAATCTGAGGTTGAAAAAATAATAAATCGCATCATTTTTTCTCTTGGTAAACATTGAAAATGGCTCCCGCAGACCCCATCACCACACAAGGGTTAAAGGCACAGATACAGCCTGTAGGGGATAAAAAGAGTTTGCAAAATGACCATTTTAAATGTTTTTATGACCAACTGTGGTACAGAAACCACACAAATGTTACAGTTTTACCCCAACTGAAAAAATAAAATACCACACAAATGTAGGATGTGGGCTCTTTAACGTTGCCACAGTGGAAACCGCTGCTGGTCTAGGAGTAAATTCCATTTACTAACAACACATTACTCATGCTTTTGTTAAACCATTATACCATTTCTAAAATTGTGAAACAGTCTTAGATGCATTGAAAAATATGAATAGCTAAATGTGGTGAACATTCTTTGCTGCTTGTTTCACTTTCTTCCACTTCATCTCGTCCAGGGTATCACCTCAGATCTTTTCCCTGGCGTCAAGCTCCCCAAACCTGACTACCGTGTCCTGCTGGAGGCCATCAAGGAGAACAGCGACAAGATGAACCTGCAGGTGACCGACTTCTTCGCCGAAAAGATCCTGCAGATCTTTGAAATGATGATTGTACGCCACGGCTTCATGCTGGTGGGAGAGCCCTTCGGAGGAAAGACCAGCGCCTATCGAGTGCTGGCTGCTGCATTACACGATATCTGTGAGAAGGTAATGGCCTGTTCTGGGCATAAAGTTGATCACTGCTTTACTTCGGAATGTCTGGAGACTGGATGAAGGTGCTGTTATTTCAAAAGTTACCTTGCAGGACAAAAGAGCAATGCAAAGCTGAAGGGGTCACAATATTCCAAGTGAGAGTGCCCCTTCTGTGCCCCTCATGGTGCTGGACCTAATAAATACAAAATTATAGGCATCATTTGGTACTAAATATATAGGCTGACTTGTCCAATTCCTATAAACTTAAAGGTGCAGTGTATAAGATTTAGTGCTGAGGCTGCACAATGCAACCAACTGAATCACTTTCCAAGTGTGTAGTAGAACCTATAGTGGCCGTCAGGTTTTCTGCCATCGCCTGTCCCAATTTCCTTTTGCTTCTTCATGTTTTCACTTTACTGACGATAAGGATTCAGCTGCCCTGACTTTTTTGTGATAAATAATAAGTGTAATCCTCCATTTGTCAAAATATGAGCTCTTAAACTTCTCACAACACAAAATAGTTAGCCAGCACCAGCAGCAACCACTGATTCTTTTTCCTTCTACATTTTCCAACCGAGCTAAAGTGGCATCAAGTTCAAGCTGTTGCTTCAACGTAAAATCATGAAAGGCACCACCTAGAGCTGGTGTTTATGGTTTGTCCGCTCTGGGCTACTGTATAAACATAGCAGTGCAACATAGTGCTCTCTGTTGGAAGAGGACCAGCTCCCCATTCAGATATGAAGGGCTCATTCTAAACTAACGAAAACACAATGATTCGTAATTACAGGTGATTAAAGAACTAATAAAACATGGTTTTATATGCTATATTCCATTTTTACTGATAGATCCCCCTAAGTCTTACACACTGCACCTTTTTAGTTTTCTCCAACCCATGGTTGCTTCATGCTGTAAACAATTTAAAAAAGCAACAAACTAAAGTAGAACTAAAAAATGAAACTTACTTGGTTGCCTTAAAATTTCAATAAGTTAAATAAGTTAACTACAAATGATAAGTTAACAGGTTGTAAACCACAAATGGTTGTTCTGTTAACTTACTCTTAGAAAGTTAAAATATTGAATAATTTTTACAGTGTACAAAGAAACCATAAAAAAGTGAAAACAAAACCAGTGTTATTTTGTACATTTATGATATAAATTATCCAGTATATTTGAAAAAAAGGTCAAGTTCTAACCCAGCTCTCAGCTTTCATCAAGGTCTCCTACTTTACACACAGCTCAAGTACAGCTCACGGTGATGAGTGTAAAAAGCAGAGAATAACACAGAAATACAAAATCCAAAGTAGAATTGGCATCTTTCATGTAAATTACGCAAATTATGACATCATGATCAATAGTTCACAAAAAACAATCTGTATAATTTTTCTTCTTTTAGCAAATATGAATAAATTTAGATTTGACTTTTTGACTTTTTCAGAAGCTCAATTAAATGTCTTGTAAGTAGCGGTTCATTGTACATCTAAATACAAAAACATTTGTCCAAGGTCAAATGTTCAATGCCGCTGAGGGACCTCCAAAAACAGGCAAAGCCGTGAAAATGCCCACAAACTTTTAACCAGCAAAACACTTTCTACATCCAGAACTTCACTCTCCCTGCATTTCCATCTGGTTTCCAACGACTTCCTGAAAAGCAGGAGGGAATATAAACAGTGAGGAAAACTAGGGACAGGTGCACATCATTATTACCTAATTACCATCTCATTCCATCACAAGCAAGACTTGGTCCTGTCCCCATTAGCTGTCGCCCAACACTGCTAATGCCTTGCAGTGTTTTATTTTTTCTGTTCAGTCTCTGTTGGTTTATGTTGTCAGAAATCTTCTTAAAAACTATTTTTTAACTGTGTCAGGCTTTTTGAATTGTAATGATTTTGAACGTAAACTCTTAATTAGGGCTTTATCTGTATAAAACTCAATATTTAAAGACCCTCACTACAGTTTTAACCATTGCTCCATTGTTACTTCCCAGGTCTGAATTTTTTTAAGACTGTAGTCGCAACAGTTGAATACAGGGCCTAAATTTTTCTTAATCTGCGTTAATTTTACATTACATTCTACATTCTGATCTGGAAGTTTATACAAAAAAGCTTGAAATTTGTTTGTAGGACAAATATAACTGGTGAAGTTGATTCTTATGTAAAGATTTATTCCCAAAACAAACATTTTAAAATACAAATTGTATTTAAAATTTTAGGCACCCCGGGCCAAATTACTTATTTTGGTGATTTTTGAAGTGAAAGAAAGTAACCTGTGCAGCAACTATTTTTGTAGTAACTGTTTTTTCTGCATATGCTAATGCACAGTTACATTTGACTTACTTAAAAAAAAACAAAAAAAACAAATAGTAATTCTGATATGTGAACACCCTGCTAAGTCAATATTTAGTGACATCCCCTTTGGCATATACCACAGCTTGCAAAGTTTTTTGTCGCCAGCATTTCTTGAAGCAGTGGTGGACTTTGAGATGTTTTGGATCATTGGTGTTTCCTGTGCTACCTGCTGCCACTCAACCAAGCATGACAGATTAACAGTTGGCATGGTGTTCTTTTCATCAAATGCTGTTCCTTTTTTCTCTAAAAATACCTTTGGTGATTGTGTTCCAATGTTACTTCATCGGTCCACAGTACGCAAAATGCCTTTGGTTTAGCTAGATGTTGTTTGTATAATGTTTGTGCAAGCATTGCTGCACAGTAGAATGGTGTACTATCACTTCTGTGTCAGCTAAACCCTCCTGCAGGTCCTTTGCTGTCATATGGGGGCTTTGTTTCACTTCTGAGAGTTTTCTTGGTCTTCGTGATCTTGACTTGACTTCCACAGTTCCCCTTAAGTGCCATTTCAATTCTTTACCTGCCTAACCAGTCCAAACAAGCCAATTATGGTCTAACCAGTTAATCTATTCTGAGCTTGTACAAATGGAAGATTCAAACTTTAGCATATGCCACAATCACAGTTTATTTATTTATAGATTTTTAACCCCTTAAAATCCCAGGTTTATTACATACAAAGCCTTATTATCCAGTAAATACAGGGACTTCAATGCAAACTGGTTGAGCTATTCTTACATTACAGAAGTGTATTAAAAAACTTTCAGCCAAAATAAGCTTTGGCCAATACAACTGTAAAAAAGGTTGTTTTTTTTTTTTCTGAATACACCCCCCACCAACAATCTGTTTTCATCAGTCAACATAGTTTCACATGTAGCTTTACTATAATTCAATAATGTTGTACAAAATAGTACAAATAAGGTTCACCTGTCTATGAGTG
Organism: Piaractus mesopotamicus; assembly: GCA_023558415.1. Classification (NCBI taxonomy): domain Eukaryota; kingdom Metazoa; phylum Chordata; class Actinopteri; order Characiformes; family Serrasalmidae; genus Piaractus; species Piaractus mesopotamicus. The sequence goes on along the minus strand of JAILXH010182898.1, from coordinate 17,454 downwards.
GATGTGTCCAAACTTTTGAAAGGTTTATTTTGGTAGTAATTTAGTATATTCTGTTATCAGTGGTGGGAAGTCTTTGCAGTTTTTGCAGTCTTCCAAACCTTATAAATCTGATATATTGTGTCCAGTTGAAGAGTGGCCTCTATTTCCAAAGTTGGCTCAGCTAAATAACAGTAAACATCAGGACTGTCTGGTTGCCTTAATATAAAATACAATAAATTAAGAATTATTGAATGCATATTTCACTAAGATTTTCAAAATACTAATTCCACTCCTTATATTTTGGTTAAACAGTGTTGCAATAGATGTTGCGTGGCAGTTATTCAACAGTGAATAAAATTAAGTCACTGCATGCTGTGTAATAATAGTGATGTTTAATTAACTACTGCTAGTTAATCAGCACAGTCTACAGCTCAGGGCAAAATCCCTTATTAAGATACACACATCCAACTGATGTGACTAGACACCGGGAGGATGCATATCTGTGCAAATGCAAATGAATTTTCAAAGAAAACTGCAGGCATGTTTTTTCATACCTCCAAAGTTCAGTCTTAGAAGTTGGTTTAGTGTTTTTTTTGTTTTTTTTTGTGCTTCTGAAACACATTCAGTGATGTTGAGGTCTGGACCATGGGGTGGTCAGTCCATTGTTCTGAGAACACCAGCAGCTTCTTTGTTTGGTGTGCCTATTTCCTTTTCTCAGTGAGGGATTCTTGACAGCTACACATCCTTTCAGACCCATAGCATTGAGTATTCTTCTCACAGTGGAAGGATGAACAGAAACACCTGTGGATTTTTTTTCAGATCTGAAGCAAGAGTGGAGCTTGATTTTCTCCTCTCTCTCAAAGATGAAAGCTTAAGGGCTTTCTTACTGTTTTCCTATGCCTTTCTCCCTTTTTATCCCCAGAATTTTCTCCTGAAAAATTAATAACCTGTATTTACTGGCCATTTTGACTGAAAATTAAATACTAAATAAACAAGCCAATTTTGTTTTACAGGTTACTTACTTTTGCCAATACTTGTGCTGACATATTTTATTCATGTGAAAGTTATGTACATATTTAATTAAGCCAGTTCAGTGCATTTTTCAGTCTCAGGGGTGAAAAGATTCCTAAGTCTACTTTCACTTAGGTCTTCAGTCCATATGACTGGCTTGGTCATAAAAAAAGAGATGAAAGAAAGTAAGTTACGATGTAAAGACAAAGCAAAATCAATATCATTTGAATGCCACTCTTGCAATAACATTATCTTTTTTCATACAGGGCCTGATGGATGAAAACAGGGTGCAAATCACTGTTATTAACCCAAAGTCCATCACCATGGGTCAGCTGTATGGTCAATTTGACCCTGTTTCTCACGAATGGTCAGATGGGATCCTTGCTGTCAGCTACAGAGCATTTGCCACATCTCAGGTGTGTACATTTTTGCACTGCATGCAGTCGAAGGATTTTTTTTCTGTACATTAAACAGCTTAGATGTTTTTCCATCTTGTCTGCCTGCTCATCTAACCATCGGTCTGTTGCCAGCCACAATTCCCTCCTGTCTCAAAGTCACAGCACAGTAACAGTCATTATTAGGCCAAACCACAGTTTTATGAACCAACCAGAACTGAGATATTAGGGAAACCTAAAAAGAGAGCAACGTTTCGTAAAGTTGGTTTTTTTCTCATATATTTCGATTTTTTTCTTTGATTGCTTTGGAACAGTGGACAATAAAGGGTTAACAGGTGTACATTATCATTGTTAACAACCAAACAAATCATCTTCCATCTGAAATTCATATATAGCATGTTTATTACTGATGTTTATAACTGTTACAACTGCTATGAGAGCTTAGCAACCATATATTTCATTGCAAGCGGCAATCTTTGGGGTCCAAGCACTTTGCACCAGTATAGAACCAGTAAAATAAATAATGGGCAAAGTTTTTAGAATGGCCTTGATGATAGAATGCGTTTGGGGTCTCAAAAAAGATGATATTTGAAAAACTTTAAACATAAATTGTATTGACATAGTTCCTGAACTTAATGAACTAAATAATTTCACAGTAATTACCCTGTTTTATTCTCAGAGTGCACCACAATGCTTGTGTTAAAATCACAAACAATTCTTATAGGAACAGTTCTGCCAGATGCACTAGAGGGCATTTGTTTCTGAACTAGTTACCTTTTTCACTGCTCATAAATTTTCATGTCAGAATTTTGGCTAGTATTTTGTCAATTATCTATGTACCATTACATTTATTAGAAACTTTTGCCTTGGACTTGACTCAAGGTGTGGGCTAATGTGGCCCAAGAGGACATTTGATTTGGCACCCCAGAAAGTTCCCCAATGAGAAAACAAACATATTTTTATACTATATAACTTAATCAATTCTTATTTTCCTTTAGAAATTGTCTTTTCAAAGTATTTTAATAACAAAATGTAGTGTAATGTTATGAAGTACAAACCTAAATTCTTTATTTCGATATTTCCTCTTTGGTCCACCACTAATATTGCATTTTGTCCCTCTAAGAAAATGTTTAGGGACCCCCTGCTGTAGGACATACATGTTGCCATGCATAGTTTGTTGGTCACCCTCTTCTCCTTTCATCATCATTACAGTGTCTGACCACACAACCACTATTATCTAGATATTATTCGAGGAAAGGTCCAGTCATCAGGCATAGCAGCAATGCTTTAGTGTCACTGCTATGTTGAGAGTGGTCCAGCATCTAAAAATATCCAGCCAAGAGCAACTCTGTGGTCAGAAAGTGACCACTGATGAAGATCTAAAGGATGGCCAACACAAACTGTGCATCAACAGATGGGCTGCAGTCTTCAACTGGACACCAGCAAGCTGGAGCTATGTGGGATCTTGAGTTAAGCTCAAGTAAAAACTGCCAACATAAAACTCTGCTGAAATATGTAAAGAACATGTCATTTATGTTTGCGTACTCTACATGGATAAAATGAAAGATGAATCAAATCAAAAGCTCCAGCATCTAAAGTGGCACAGGCTTCTTCACACGCAGGCCATGGCTCGGGTCCCTCTGTCACCATGACAACCAGCCATGTGAATCAGTGTCATCTTTTAGGGTCAGAGAGACGTAGCTTTCAAAGTGGAGTCATAACCAAACTCCCACAGGACTGCAGTTTGAAGTGTGCTCCACTCTTCCTGGCTTGTTAGCAGAACGAATGCCCATGCTTGAGTAACTGTTGGCAGGAGGAAGGTTTCCTGATATGATACAACCCTCCAAACAGCAGTAAAGAAGAGAACAGGCTTACATATAATAGCTGTAATTGGAAAAAAAATGAGACAATAGAAAGGATGACGGGTGTCGCGGGCGGGGGGGTTGTGTTTTATGTTTGTTTGTCAAGCGTTTGCGCTTTGATTTGTCAGCGCCTAGCTCCAGGCGACCAGAGCAGCTTCCCAAATCGTCACCATTTTGTCAGGATGTTTTGGCTGTGCTTCAGCTCCTCGGTTTTTCAAAGGAAATCAAAATCCAGGCTTAAAAAGAAGTGGTGCTGCAATGCTACCATGCGTACATGGCTAAGTTGATACAGTCGTATGCAAAAGTTCGAACACTTACGGTCAAACTATATGTTTTATTAATTTTCTGAGTGAAAATAAGTCAACAGCAGACTTCAATGTGGCATTTTTGGCACATTTTAAAATTTCTATATATTTGTTGAGTTTGACATGGAATTTGACTAGGGGTCCACAAATTTATGCATACGGCAGTATAATTCAGTTCTGCAGTAGTTCACTTAGTTAATAGTTCTTTACCTATGTTCGGTAGAGACTTGTGCACGTGTGTCTGAATCCCAAATGGCTCTTTATTAGATATGATATGCACTGTCTGTGTGCAGGAGCCAGTATTTTTAGACCTATGTAGTGCACTATGCAGGGAAAGCAATTTGAGGTTCAGCCCCAGTATGGGAAAAGGGATGCATGGTACTGTAAAACCCATAGAGGCGCTATTGGAGATTGTAATTGTTATTATTATTGGCATGATTAATTTATTGAGTAAAAACTACCTATAAGGCAAAGCTTTATGCTTTAAACACAGCTGTAAAATATGTTCATCATATGACAAAACAGTTGAATGATTTAGGCTAATATTAGCCTGACTAATTAGTGTTATAGATCTTACAGCACATCAACACTGTGGATGTTTTGTAACAAGTGCTGTTGCTAACATTATTAAGATATTTACAAAATGTATAAAATTCTCTTAATGAACTTTCTGTCTATTCAGACTCCAGACAGGAAGTGGCTGATCTTTGATGGCCCAGTGGACGCTGTGTGGATCGAGAACATGAACACCGTTCTGGACGACAATAAGAAGCTGTGCCTGATGAGTGGAGAGATCATCCAGATGTCCCCGCAGATGAGCCTAATCTTCGAGCCCATGGACCTGGAGGTGGCTTCACCTGCCACGGTGAGGGATTATGGGAAGTGTAGTCCTGAATGCAGGTGTTGTAGTTCTGTCACAAAGCTTCAAAGAGGAATTGCCTTAACTAACTCTGTACTGTTTGAATCTTGTTTTTTAGCCCAAGCAGTTGTTTCATCATTTCCAGAATGCTCTGAGCAACTAAATAATTATTTTGAAAACAACAAAATTGCCATTTCAACCCGTCCACTCCATTTTTGTTGCCTAGGGGCAACATCATGCAACTACGATAGAAAGAACACATAACATTTATTAAAAAACTGTTAGTGAGCACATAATCACAAAGGCTTTATTCCATAAAAAACATGAAAGAAAGAATAATCATATCTTGGGAAAGATCAGTTAAAGTCAGATCTCATCAGTAATCAGAGAGAGTTTCCAATGGTAATGCTTCAAAATAAACAGTGCTATAATAGCAGCGGGAACATGGTTAGAAATCCTTATTCTTCTGCAGCCCAACACAGGCAATTTTCCTGCTTGAACACATCTAATTCAACTTATCAGTTAACTATCAGGTTTATTTGCTGGACTAAGGCTGTCCAGTACTGCATCTAGACACCCTTTGCATACAGGTCGTGTTCCAGTAGTGCTAAGCAGATGTGGGACACATAAAAGGAGATGCCAAGATGGGTGTGGTGTCAAAATCCTCATATCCATACTCCTATTCTGTGAACACTGGTTACAGAGTTAATGAAAATAAGCTTGTGGACATCAGTACACATACAGATACTCTTCAGCCAAAGTATATCCTTGTTCATCAAGAAGGATCATAACTGGGCAGTGTTGCCCCAGGGCAACTATGTGACATTTACATTTTACTGCAAGCTTAAAAGCAATATCTTACTAAAAACTTGACATATTTCTGTGGACACACATGCACAAACATACCACATGCACCTAATCGAATAGTTCTTTAATTTCTTATCTACCAAACCCATATCAAGTCAAGTCAGAGTTTTTACAACAGGTGTTGTCACAAAGCAGCTTTACAGAAAAATCCAGGTCCAAGCCTCTGTGAGAAGGCCAATGGCGACACTGGCAAGGAAAAGCTCACTGAGAGCAAGAGGAAGAAACCTTGAAAGGAACCAAGACTCAAAAGGGGAACCCATCCTCCTCTGGTCGACACCGGATAGCAAAAAATAACATAAGAGCAAAATGACTGAGAATAAGGTTACCATTAATATAAAATATTAAAATAGAGAAGACAGAAAAAACAGCCTGTCATTAGACAGAAGTATTTAGATTAAACAATGATAACTGATGACTACTGTTAGAGGCCTATCAGAGTAACAATGAGAAACAGATCTGTGAAAATCAGCCACTGTTACCAGTGAAAGCCAGCAGTATCATCAGAAGGGTCAGTAGCATTCAGGTGGGGCTTTCTGCGCAGTTTTGGACAGCAGGAAGCTTTATGGTGGTCAACTGGTCCAGAAAGTGATGAGTAGGGGCACCCGGTCAAGGGAGATGAAGGAACGGCATCAGACCGCACAGGATGAGCAGTTTTTCAGCTCGGCAAAGAAGCTGAAAGACTGTTCAAAAATACGAAAGGAGTATCAAAGAGTGGCACTGTTAGACTACACGCCTGAGGCCAATGGCATGTAGTGGCTAGGTTAGCATGCGGGATTGAAGCTGGAGAATTGAACTAGGGCAGAAGAAGAGATTGAAATAACAGAAAAATACAGAAAAAAACAGAGAAATTACAGAGAGAAATGCAACAAAACACAATCCTAGTACTTTTACCATGTGCTCTTTTAATCATTAATGTAGGTAAGAGTAAAACCTTTTCTTGTGAAAACTTTTGGAGTAATGGTCAGTCATGTTAACAGCTTCAAACTGCTGTAACATTTTCATTTGTACATAATACTAGCCAACTTGCTAATGCTATTTAGGCCCTATTTTTCTACTAGCTTATGATTGTAGCTAGCTAGTTAAGTTTGCCAACTACCTAGCTAGCTAGCTAGCTATTGTTTCTGCCATGTTATTAGTAATTTAGCTACAGTGCTAGCTTAGCTGTGGGAGAAACAGTAGCTAGCTAGTTAGGTAGTTGGCAAATGCAAAGGGTGGGAGATAGCCAGCTAGCTTTACCAACTACCTCACTAGCTGTGATTTCTACCATATTTATAGTAACTTAGCTAATGTTAGTACTAGCCTAGCTAACATTATAGGTGTTTGGCCAGCATTTTTACGGTTGTTTGGGAAGTCGGTCAAAAGGTCATTAGCGTCACTCTTTGACACTGGCAAACACGTCAAAGATGTTCCGGCAGACACATGAACAGCAAGTCTTTTTTACCTGCAGTAAATCAGGGTGTGAGGGCCTGAAGGCTCATTTTGGCTTTTCGTCACCGCTAGCTAATCTGTTGAAAGTGAACATGATGAAACATCATGAAAATTAATCATTATGTTGCACAATATGATTTGCCCATCATTGATCTCTAAAAACAACGTGCCAGTTGGAATTCCTGTGACTTTGATGTTTGGGTAAAAAGGGGCTACAAACGAGATTATCTCAGTATGCGAGAGGAGATTTGCCGATCCTCTTTCTTCAGTGGCCCACGCATTCTCTCCCTCCCACACACTACATCTACAACAGGATAATGACATGTTTCTACCACTGTGGTGTTCTGGAAATGCATTTTATTTACTTAAAATTTTGTATGTGAATATTTTTACCAGACATTGTGTCTGATGGGATTTTAATTTGCTGGAATTGGAGATTTTTTTTACCAGTCAAAACAAATATTTACTACTTACAGGATAACGGAAACCCTTGCCCTCACACTGTCCTATGTGTTATCCCAGACAAACCCCCCCCATATCGGGTCTGGGGAGAAGCCCTTTAAAGCCCCGGCTCTGCGTTTTGTCAGACACCCGGACAAGTCAAAAATCCGGCACAAAAGAATTGCAGATGAAGATGGAGATTAAGGAAGGGAACGATGCATGCCTTCCAGGTCAGATGGAGCATGATGACAGCATCAGCGATGGTCTGTGTATATGTCTATTTCGTTGAGAGTGCCACCAGATCAGATTAAAGCAGGTATTGATTAGAGGCAGTGTGTTTCTGCCTCGGGAGAGCAGAGATAGAGAGAAAGAGAGCGAGAGGGAAATCAGATCTGTGCAGAATTGTGACTGTTGTGATGCAAAATAAAAGGATTTGGCTGCAACACAAAGATACTTTTTTTCTGCCAATCTCTTGTTATCTCTCTGGCTTTCTCTGACTATCCCTGCTCATTTTGCTCTCTCTCTCTCTCTCTCTCTCGCCTGCAGTTCTCTGTTGCTCTTCTTCCAAGTTCCCCCTCTCTCCCTCTCTTCCTCCCTCCCTCCACATCGTTACATTTTAAAGCAGGCTCGATCCGCATGGGAGGCTAAACTGGAAACTAGAGGAAAGTTGAGCGGCTAACGAACTAGCGTGCTCCGCTAAGGTCGTTCCATCTCCAGATGACTCCCGCCTCCCATCTGCGCCCCCCCATTTCTGTCCGACTATTCCAATTCACCGTCCCCAGGTGCAAAAAATCTGACTTTCATTTCAGCAGTATAACCCCTACATGCTCAGCTATTCATCACAGCACCAGCTAGCGAAGGACTCTTCCCCGTGAGCGACCCACTGCTCCAGAAACAGAACTAAATCATAGGAAATTATGAAACAAAAAGAGTTTCAAAGCCTTTCCTATCTGGAAAAGGCCTCAACCTGTGCCATGTAATCTATATGTTTAAAGGTATCCAGACACCCCTTCTAATTGGTGAATTAATCTACTTAAAGTGACCCATACTAAGGTGACCCATTGATGACATAAGCATTGCTTAAGAATGGGATGATCTGGAGCAGCTCTGCATGAGCCTAAGATCACCATGGCCACTTCCAAGCATGGGCTAGAGGGGTCTAAAGCCCCCTGGCATTGGGCTGTGGAGCAGTGGAACTGTGTTCTCTGGAGTGATGGAGCTCCATGCAATACCTTTGGGATGAATTTGAGTGATTCAGAACTGATCAGTAGCACCAACATCAGTATGTGACCTCACTAATGCTCATGTGGCTGAATGCATACACATCATGTGCGAACATCAGTGTAAAGCCTTCCTAGAAGACTAAAGAGCAAAGGAGAGACAAACTCTTACATATGAATCACATATCGCATTATGTGGACACAGGTCATGCATGACTATGGAGTATGGAGGAAAATAAGTGACATGAAACTAGCATTATTGAAGCTCAGCATTAACCTGCCATGCTGTTGCCTGCAGGTGTCCCGCTGTGGTATGATCTACATGGAGCCTCACATGTTGGGTTGGAGGCCCCTAATGCTGTCCTGGCTGAACACGCTGCCCTCTACGGTCAGCTCCATGCACAAAGACCTCATCACCGGCCTGTTTGACCGCACACTGCCCGCCTGCCTGCAGCTAATCCGCAAAGGAACCAAGGTGATGAAAAATTTGACACAATTTCCCCGTCACCCCTAATACAGTCAGTCAGCTAGAACATGTTTGATGTCTAATGTAGATAACAAGTATATATAAATATTGAAACCTTAAGTATTGGCCAATGCCAATACTGATCCAATATTTATTTCTTCTTTAAAACTACTGTACGTTAAAATGAGTTATTAATAATTGAAGCACTTAAAATAAGTATCAAAACTTAGGTTTGTGATGACAGAGTTTATTTGATGCACTAAACATGTTTTAGGTGATTGACTACATTTGGGGTAAGAGGGGAATTTAGGTATAATTGATTTGGTAATGCTTTCTTTTACAGCCCCTTACGTTCTAGATTTTAACCAGATAAAAGTGAGCACAGATTCAAGAGAGTCTAACAAAACAAAAATGTACTGAAATACCCAACAGGTTCTAGCTATTAACTGGTTAAGTGTTTGGTAAAAAACAAAAAACTGTGCCCTATTCACTACACCCCAAACCCCAAAATAGTGCACTACATATAGTGCACTATTTTGGGGTTCCACCATTTTGTAGTGGTATCTGAAAAGAGTGGGAAGTGTCTGAAAGAATGTCAGTGTCTACACAGAGCTCTCTTCACACCTGTTAACACATGTAAGTAAGCTTTTATGTGTGCGTTTAGAGTGGAGTGGTGACATCATGTGATAGAATGTGTTTCTGTGACAGAATCTGCTGTCGCATAGTAATGAGCGAAACCATATGACATAGCGGCCGATATCGTTTACTACCATCACTAATTCAGTTTCCTATAGTGATGTTCTATATAGTGAGCCAGTGTAGTGATCAGGTTTTTTGGACAGAGCATAGTGATCAGACTTTTTTTGGACACGGCATAGGTGATTATATTAGGTAAAATGTAAGCAAGATTGTAGTTATTAAGATGGAAGAAGAGCATAGTAAAATGTCTTATCATTGCACAATTATTGATGTGGTGATTAACATCGCTCTTTTCAGCAGGAAAGTGGGAGTAAATGGTAAATGGTAAAGACTCTGTAAATCACAGAATCACTACTTTATTTTACAGTCTGGATTCAAGTTAGTTTATAGGTTATAGAAAGGTACATACTGTATGAAAATCTTATGTCTAGTGTTAAGGGAATTTTCTTACTTGCATTACTGTTTAAACAAGTGGTATTACAGTGTAATTTAGGCTGTCTGGTTACTTGTGATCAAATAATTAATTCCTTTACCCATATCTCTCTAAGTGATTAACCCTTCAAAGCAGACCTGCAAGCAAAATATGACTTCATGTCCATTTTTCATTTTTTTCAATAAAACAAAAATGTCAAATTCTGACAAAATATGACAGTTTGACACTATCATTGGGATTTGTAGTCTCATAGAGCTAGACATCAGACGATCGTGCAGTGAGAACATCTGGGCAGAAACTTTGGGCTGAGTGTAGGCAGAACATAGACTTATTAGGTTCTGTAATTTCTACACCAATCCAACGATTCGTAATGGGGCAGCTCAAAATATGGGGTGGTGGTGTGCTCATCAGCATTGTCCAACAGACAACAAGCCTGTCATTAGTAAGTTAGTGTGGTGAGAAGTCCTCCCAAAGCTCTAATTAAGCATGTAGAGGTGTGTGTTAATAAGCTTGTCGATTTGTATTTAAAGTAGTTTTGTAGAATTGACTTTGCACACCAAACACACGTCTGACAAAACGAAATCAAACAGCATTCTTGAATAACAATAACAATAAAAAATAACAGAAACAAAAGTGTCTGAATACTTCTTTGCCCACACTGCAAGTTGTCTTAAATCTAGTCAATATATCTAATATTTCTCATTTTGAGGTTGCTTGACCTTGATAGAACTTTTTTTCTATACATTTTTTTACTTGTTTTAAGTGATTTCAGTGAAATAATCTCACTAAATTGGTGTATAACTTGGTTTGTTTCAGGCTGATTTCTTACATCAAGCAAAGTTACCTGCCATTATAGTGAGATAATATATATTAACATAATAAAATATATAGATAATATATTTTTATTAAGTGACTTAATAAAATCACATAAAACAAGTAAAACATGTTTAGAAATTAGTTAAATAATCTTATAATAAGATTACAACAATCTTAAAAAAGGGAAATCTCAGTGAGATTTAAAGGAATTTCACTTGACCATATGTAATTTTTTTTTAATGTTCCACAGTGTAGAACATCTATTGTCAGCCACCCTCTACCCTATTGATTACTGGTCAGTTTCTGAGCATACGACCACTGTTGAGCAGATATTAGCGCAGCAGTGACACTGCCATGGTAGTGTGTGTGGTGTTATCAGACACAGCGATGTTAGGATTTTTGTAAGGGTGGCTCACCGCCTGAACATATTAAGTCAGCGCAGCTCTGTGGTCAGAAACTGACCATTAATGAAAGACTAGAGAAAGGAACACAAGCTATGCATCAGCCTACAGTGTCTACCTATACACCAGTATGGTGTAAGTACAAGGTATGATTTTCTAATAAAGTGGCCCTATGTGTTTATATGTTTATATGTGTATCACTGAGAATCAAACTTTTCTACATGTATGTTTTGAGCCTGGCTGTGTCAAAGAGTGCAGTATTCCGCTGAGCCCTTACAGCTACATATGGTGCTCTTTTTCACAACGCTCTCTGACACTTCATAAGAACTTTTTTTTTTCTCTTGAATTTGCCTCCATGAGATGAATATTTACTCACTCCAGGCTTTTTTCAGCCTCCTGAGAGTTAAGTTGGTAGTTAGCAGAACTTCTGGTGTCAAACTGCGGCTTTGGAGAAACTCACAAGGCTGCAGCTCCTCCAGGACTCAGACTGGAACATTTTTATAGGTGTGAGACAATCTAGCGTGCCTGTTGCATACAAATAAAAGTAACAGTCTCCCACCTGCTGTAATTTACTAAATAAAATGAAGAAACTGCATTTAAAACACAGGCACCGATTAGTGTCGACAAGGCTTGATAATTGCGCTAATAGAGTCAGGAAATGAAACAAGATGGCTATATATTCTGCAGCCTATCTGCTCAGCACAGCCTTTGCATGTGTTTTGTCCCAGTAATCACAAACGCTGCAATTATGAGGCTTCTTTTGTGCAGACGTACATATATTCCATCCACAGCAGCATAATTATACGTTTTTCAAGTTGCATTCTCTGCATTCAGTTTTTCAGCTAATTAGGGCAGTGGACATGGCTAAATGCAATATCTCTAAAAGCAGCAGAGAAGGTTTTACTTCATTAATTGTATTCCCTTTCATACTGTACACTTCTTTATTAAAGCTTTTGGCATGTGCAATACTAGTTACGAAATAAGATTCTGCATATTCATTTGTACCAATTTTGGATATAATGGCCCTTATTGATTGACGTTGAGTACGGTCAAATCTGATCGTAAAAGTTCATTAGTTTCATCTTTGGCATATCTGTGCGATCAAACTCACGTCTGGTAGGAATGTGTGTAAATTTGAGTGTATGAGTTTAGTAACCCGAAAAAAAGCCTGATTTGTGCTTAACTAACCAAAACTTTTATCAGTGTCATCTACAATACCAATAATAAGAATACTGATCATTTGTGCACATCCATTATAAAAGTGCATGTACTTATTTTACAAGCGTATTGGTACAAGCAACTATTCCATGTCCCATTAAAGAAGATATTTTACACTGTGCTTTCGTGTTTTATTCTTTCCACTCATCGTAAATTAAACATTTTAGAGTGTGCCAGTAGGGGGAGCCATGCAAATCAGTCTCATTTTATGAAATCGAAGAAAATTTATTTTTCTGTGATATGAGCCCTGTAATAATTGAATAATATACATGCAGTTGAAAGGGTTATTAGACCCTTACCATTTCAGGGTTATTTCATACAAAGGCTTATTATTCAGTTACTACAAGGACTTCAATGCAAACTAATTTTTAGGTTATAGAAGTGCTCAAACAAGCAAATACATAAGTGCGTAAGTCAGTAAATAAATAAATAAATCCAACCGTTTTCTCATTTTCTGATGAATTTCAGGAGTTGTCTCCAACGTCAGACACCAACCTGGTGAATTCTCTGATGAACCTAATGGACTGTATGATGGATGAGTTCAGGGAGGAGGGCCAGATGAAGGGCATGAACGAGAGAGACATCTGCTCTTGGCTGGAGGTAAGAGAGTACACAAACTTCAGATTCACATTTACAGCACAGGGTGTTGTAAACACTGACGTAGTGCCCCATGATGGTGAGGTTTGTCACCGACACAGATTTTAAAATTGTATGTAGCTCAAAATAATTTATTAAAATTATTTAAATAATTGATTAATATGTTACTTACTATAAATAAAATTGTAATACCTTATTAAACATTTGTAGTCAGAAAGTGGTTTACTGACTGATATGATGTCAGAAAGTCATATGCAAACGTTTGGTGCTGCTGGTCAAATGACATGTTTTGTTGACTTTCTAAGTGAAAATTACACGCCCTCTACAGGAAACACACTTAAAAAGACATTTTTCTGCAAATTAGTGCACAGTTCACTTTATTTGCTGGGTTTAACATATTGGAAAAAATATTGCCATGAAATATTTTTCCATAAAACAATAAATTCAGCAAATAAACAGTAATTGTGAATTTAAAAATGTTTATTAACTTAGCTTATTAACTATTAACTTATTTTTTCTTAATAAACAACAAAAAACATGGAAGGGGGTGCCCAAACGTTTGCACAAGTGTATGTCCCGTTTCTCAAATGTGTAGGAGCACAGTGCATTCTCTTCTCCGAATACTGCATCGATGTGTGTATTTCAGGGCTCATTGTTTCAGAAATATTGTGGAACGTTAAAATCTCTGCCTGTCCCAAAAAGTTACAGTAGAGTTGTACTTAAAAGTATGTTCTCTGTAGAGGATGTGTGCTTTTCACTTTTCCCCAAACTTTTGCATACGAATGTCTTGATTGTCAACTCTTAAATGTCCACTCGAGGAAAAAGTAAACTGTAGAAACATACAAAATCTTACATACTAAAATATTTCCAATAGAGCCTAACTGATACAGGATTTTTAAGACTGTTACCGATTTCAATATTTGAGGATTTAAAAATCCGATAAATCTGAAATGAGGTGTTGACTTCTGCTGGCAATCTTTGGTTTCTTGAAGAAGAACAGGAGTGGAGACTCGGGGAAAATGAAGTTTAATGAACGCGTGTCTTCTCAACCCAAACAAGTCTGTATAAGCTTACACACTGATGAACTTACAGTCACGAAATGTAAACCACACCCTTAGTTGTCTCGTTGTCTCAACAACCCCGGAACCCCCCACGGAATGCACAACTGCCTCTACCTTTGTAATTAAAAATAGAGGTGTTGAGGCCCACCCTAGGAACCAGGATGTCCGAGATATCCCTTCAGCAAATGACATTGCTAGATTGGTCAGCTATAGATAACCAAATGTGAAAAAAGCTAAACATTGGAGGTTGTTAAATGACAAAGGACTGCTCTCCACAGCCCCCACACATCACCCAAGAGAGACATACAAAATGCAAACGAGATTAATACAAAAAGGCAAGGTAAAAAACAGGGAAAAGGTTTGAGATGTTACAGTAAAGAATAGAATAAAATAAAATAAAGTTAAATAATATTTAACAGAGGGTCAATATTCTTTTTTTTTTCTTCCTTTTTGCTAGCTTCCTGTTTTAATTTTCCCAGTCCATCTTAGCAGTGACCTGAATGGCTCAGGTGACAGAATGTAACTGCTGCAACGTTTAAGGTGGAATGGAAAAATTCCAACAAGAAGCTGGTGAATAAGGAGTTGACTTCAACTTCGTCATTTAAACAGAACAAGTTTAACACTAGAGTTTAATTGCTCTTTACCGTTAGTTGTTTTCCCCTGATAAACACAGCATTAGCTGGCTTTGTAGGTAACCTAGTTTATCAATTTACAGTGTTATAAGCTGCTGTAAGTGATGTTGCCAGAGAATATTTAGTGACAAGCTAGGGAGAAAAGGTGGGCTCATTGTTTGCTTACTCACTAGAACTGCCACACTGTTCATAAATAAATCTATAATCATGGTAAAGGTTTATGTGTTATAACATGTTATCCTCATGCTAGAGATTTGGATACATTTTACATGTTTGTTATTGTAACCAGTTCAGCCTGTATTGTTTTAATAAAAGTGATTGGTTACTCTCAGTTTTGCTTGCTCTATAAAAGCTGACAAAATAGCATAAAATCATTAATCACTGAAATGTATTATTGTCTGCTTACTACATTGGTTTGCCCTGAGCAGAACTAGTGTTTTAATGTTTCCATTATTGTGTTTTAACCCGAAATTTGGCATTCCCGGACCAGTTTCTTTCCAGTTAGATCTGGAAAGAAATTAGATGACAGTTAGTCATATAGTCATATTTCTATTGATAAGGACATTTTGCTCCTAATACTTTACTTGAACGTTAAAGATTATAGATTGCTCGTCTGATGTAGAAACCATTAAATAGTTTCACATGGCTGATATTTTCACTGTTGATCTGCGACTCCTCAAACAGTTTGAATGCATCTACACTAACAGTTGAAACAGCATTTTTAATCACTGTTTCTCAATTTTATTGCCATTAACAAGTAATGTGTTAGATTTTGACACTTTGCTATAGACGTTACTGCTAGTGAACATGGGTGAAGGTTGTTGGCTTTTTTACTTTCTTTTGTCACTGCAGTGAAATAGGTTCACATTAATAAATCCTATCCTCCTGTGCATTTTGAGCTGCATTCATCACTGGTTTACTTATTCCTCCTTACTCAGTCACTCATTTTTGGCAATGAGGTTCACAAGCCCAGCAATACAACACATTATTTTATTTTCTCCAAAATCAAAGCTTTTATGATATTGTTTGAAGGCAGTGATTGATAAATAAAGTTAATTTTGGATAGCTGATAATTAAGCTTTTTAAATTTTAATTAGTAATTATTTGGTGGTAGCTCTTGTTGCCAAGGTAATTTGGCTGGTGCCGGTGCATTTTTTTTGTTGTTCAGACGTATTTTTGTGTGGCCATGTTTTGTAAGGTCAGGTTTGGATTAAAAACAGGCGTTTTGTTGGGTCATATTCAGATTAGGGTGAAAATTTGAAGCTCTGAGAGAGAGAAACTTTTTTTTTGTTTCGGCAGTGCTTCATTCACCATCTCCCATGCCACTGTCTTTTATTATTGGCTAGTTTCATCCAGCTCCAGCCGTGCGTCCTAATGGGCTGCAGGTGCAAGTCATCAGTCTGAGAGTGGGGGCGGGTGCTGTTTTGTCACTCTTTTGTTTGTTGATGTTCCAGCGTGGTGTGGTGCTCAGGTGCTCAAAATCAGCTCTTGCTGTCTGCGGTGCTGAAGTGCTGCCATCTTGTTGACGCTGCATTATCTCCAGTCCAGTTTTCAAAGTTTAGCTCGTTTGCCAGACATGATATGGAAAGACATCATAATGTTCAAACTAACATGAGCAGTAATTGAATTACTGTGACAATTTTACACATTTACTGATTTAGGATTTGTTATAGAAAATTGAGGGAGATTTTAGATCAGGGCTGTGGTCAGTTTTTACGTAAGAAAATCCTTAAGGGAAACTTAAAAATAAGTGTCCTTAAGCCCTTTCATCTGCTGTCAAAGGATTTCTGTTGGGAAATTAAATGTCCCACATTACGGAAGACAGAATCTCCCCTGACTTTTTTGAGAGTTTGATAGAAACATTGGCAGAATCTTAAATACCCTATGCCCTAAGTGGTGCACTACATAGATCTTAAAATAACATCCCTATACACAAACTGTGCATAATATATCTAACCATTTGGGATTCAGCCATATGTGCGTAATTCCCTACTGTGTGTACTGTTTTGATGTAGAAGCCAACATTTCATAGCTCACATAGTGCACTGGACAGGGAGTAGGGAGTCATTTGACATTTAATCTCTTGAACCCCAAGTTGACAATTAATTTGTTAATATTAAGATGTATTGTTTCTTAACTACTATGAATTGTTTGTTATAAATATACATATTTAAGTATAATCGAACGTACTATTCACTCTCCAGTCCGTACAGTCCATACATGGAAAAACAATTGAATGGAACACTGAAAAACTCATTTTAACTTGATTATTTTTGTGATGTCACAAAAACCGATGCATTTACAAATATTAACCTATTCAGTCTACAGCGGTTGAGCCCTGCCCATTCATGCTAAAGTTATATGGAGACTGCAACTTGAAAGAGGCACAATACAGGGCAATTCTAAGAAATAATTTGTCATGTAAAGGGACCTCAGGGAAAAAAATAATATTCAAGAAAAATATAAAGTATTACACAGATTATGTGTTTCTTTAGTAGCTTAGCTGAAAATGTTAGCAGAAAAATGGTTGCTTGTCTCCATGGCAATCAAACTTTATATTAAACATGGTCAGAAAAATAATCATCTTAAGAAAATAACTTCAGAGGTTCATAACACTGCACTGAAAAGGTTCAAATCAATGCTAGGTCCGCTTAGATAGTTGATGAATGTGGGCCGACCTCCGGCTTTCACACCGTCCTCAGATATCATTGTAGCAATTTAGCCCCAGGCTAACTTTTGCCACTTTTATGAAGTTGTTTTTCCC
>JAILXH010182841.1:8965-20562 GCA_023558415.1 Piaractus mesopotamicus | reverse complement strand
TTTTTGGTACCTTTATTTTTGTTTTATTATATGCACGTGTAAGATGTTAGATATATCTTGTTTTTTGTTTGTTTATCGTTCTGTTCTCATCAGCTATGTCTATTATTATTGAGTCTATGGCTCTCTCTCCCCCTCTCTCTGGCTTTCTTATTCCCGCTCTATCGAAGAACCATCCACTGAAAGGTACTTAGAGAACCTTCTTCTATGGCATCGCTCCAAAGAACCCTTCTTGGAACCTTTATTTTTAAATTTTTATACACACATACATAAGAAGTTGATATCTTGACTGGTTATCATTACTATAACTGTGGCTAGTATTATTAGCTATGTCTATTGTTATGAACTCTCTTCCTCTCTCTCACACTCTCTTTCGAATTCTCGCTCCATCCAAGAAGTGAGGAAGTGGCTCTTCTTTTTGCCACCTTAATGTTTAAGAGTGTATTTATGTTACCCTTGGCCTCTCTCTGTCTTTCCTGTTCTCACTCGGTCCGTCCATGAACCAGCCACTGAAAGGTGGTGAAAGTCGTTGTTCTATGGCATTGCTTCAAAGAACCCTTTGTGGCACCTTTATTTTTAAGTGTAGTGGCAGTAGCAGACGGACGCTGAAGAGGAGGTCCAGGCCTTTCTCTCGTGTGCATTTTATAAAAAAGCCTCTTCGTTCTATATGCTCACCCAGCCCCTGGACACCTGTTCTGTCTCGCTCAGCAAAGGCGAAAGGATCTCCGCTGCGTCCAGGTCCCTTAAACTCTGATTAGCAGTGGGATTATGTCATTAAAAATGCACTAAGCGTGTCCCATCACCGTATGGCTTACGCAAGGCGATCCTCATCCACCTTATGCGTCTGGGCCGGGGGTCCGAAAAAGGCAACGTCCCCGCATCTGTGTCTCTACGGGGACAGACAGGGACAGACGAGAAGAGAGGAAGACGAAAGAAAGTAAAGACCTTTACATATGACATCCCTATTGTGGGCCCGTGAAGACAAGGCCGCTCAGCTAAACTGCGAACAATGCGCAGAGGAGAAATCCCCCCTTTACTACAGGGGGCCAGAGGCACGGACTCTATTATCATAGTCATTTAAATACAGTAATCTCATTTTCTGCATCAGCCGGAGGGGCATGCCAAATTTGTGAGGGGGCTGCAATTGGGGGTTACGCAGGATTAGTGCCCTTTTTCCATTCTGTTGAGATCGCCAGGTTGTGATACTGTTGGGGGGGGTTGTATTTCAGTGTGTATGTGTGCAAGCGTGACGGGGTGGTGTTGGTGTGTGAAGGTATAATATCAGATCTGACAACAAAAGTAGAGAGGAGGTTAAAAAAGACGCAAGCTGTTTCTATTCTTCTCGCCTTCCGGTCCAGTGGAAGAGTTGATGAGGTTTAAATGAAGCAGAATTAGAAGATCAAGCAGACTGATGCTATCTCCCCAGCCTTCTCCCACAGGACGCTCACAGCCGACGCCAGCTGACCTGGATGAAATGGAGAGAAAGAGAGGTGAGATAGGCAGCGAGGGATGGTGGCGAAGGAGGAGAGAGGGAAGGAGGGGGTAGGTGGATGTGTGGTAAGAGGATGAAGTATTCCCTAAATGTGATAATCTCCAATCACCTCTAACATCAGTTCTGTCAAGGCCTCACTTAATGAGCTCATAGCTGATCAAGCGTAATGCTCCATCCCTCTCGCTCTCTCTCCACTCTAGCTCTCTATCTCTCTCATCATTGTTGTTCTTTTGATTTAATCCTCCTCTCTTCAGCTGATTGGAGCAGAGCGATGGGAAAAGCCTATTACCCAGGCCTTGCTGCTCGCGCCTATCTAAATGCTAACGACATGAGCGCGCTGCGTGGGGAGAGAAAGCGATGCTTCCATAAGGATGCAGCACCACAGCGGGGGGCTAATCTATCTATCTATCTATCTATCTATCTATAGATAGATAGATAGATAGATAGATAGACAGATAGATAGATGGACAGAATGCTGTTCAAAAGACAGAGAGCACCATTTCAAGACATGTCATTTATTTAATTTCCAGCTAAGTTGTTGTTTTTTTTTTGTGAAAAAACAGCAGAATACATATTTGACAGGAAATTACACAGAAGCCTCAACAACTAAATATAATATCACCTTTTCAGCATCGATTGTGTCCAAACTTTTCTCTTTATTTCAGCTGCCATTCTTTTCAGGACACTTGCTTTTAGATTTTCAAAGAAATCTGCAGGGTTATTTTTCCACACCTCCAAAGTTCAGTCTTAGAAGTTGGTTGCGTTCTCTGCTTGTCATGATCAAAATAATCCCAAATAAACATTTAGACACATCAGTTCATAAAATCTTACTGCACATCTGACATATACATTTCTTGTCTCTAACGGCTTCTTGACTGTGAGTCGTCTTCTCAAAGCGGAAAGACGGACAGAAACACCTGTGGATTTTTTCAGATCTGAAGCAGCTTGAGTTTCTCCTCTCTCTCAAAGATGAAAGCTTTAAGTGCTGTCTATCTGATGGGGACAGTGTTGGTGGTCCACCAGGTCTTGCTTAGTTGTTAAGAGTCCCATTTTCTCTACATCTTTTAATTATTTTTTGAGCACCAGTTTAGGAAACCCCTATTTTTTCTCTTTTCACATTTTTCTTTGACATTCCCCTTCCTTATGCAAATGGTCTTATATCTAATCTCCTCCTAACTATCTAGTGTTGGAGGCTTTTGTGCCATTCAATGATAAATATTTGTTTTCTGCTTATTTCTGACACCGAAAAAACTTGCACTTAATGACCATTTTGACTGGAAATTAAATGAATAAAATTGTGGTCTCTGACTTTTGCACAGTACTATAAATGGACAGATAGTTATATAGATAGATAGATAGATAGATAGATAGATAGACAGACAGACAGACAGACAGACAGATAAATGGCATAAAATGCAGGAAGCAATAACAGAAGTATTTACATTACTAAATCACATGACAAATCATCACCCTTTCTGTTATTCCTTGTAACAAATCATCACCTTTACAGTACAATAACCTACGTCCCATAACCAACCATAGGCATGTCACGTAGATTATTGTATTGTAAGGGTGACGATTTGTTGTGCCTTACCTTTGTTATACAGGTGAACTGAACAGAAATGTCCCTCCTCGTGTACCGAACCTTCGTCCGAGAGGTCGGTGCCCCTCATCAGGTCCCACTTGAGGTAGCTGGCCGCTGCTGACCCTAGGCCAGGCACTCTCTCTCCACACTTCACCCCCTTCATGTTTAGTTCACATTTACTTCCCTCACTCAGATATTGATGGAAAAATCAGAGGCATCTTTCAGTCCACTATCTTCTCCGTGATATTAGTTATGGAGGCCTGATTGGATGTGGCTGGTGAAGTGGGCCGGAAAAGCCTGGGGTAAAAGCTCTGGGTCACCTTGCGCCGGAGCCATGTCTGCTTGGATTTGGCTCGTGGATCTGTGTGTGTATCACTGTAGTGGACTGACAAGCTCTCTGCAGCTCTATTAGGGGTTCACCCTCCGTCAAACACCCACTCTTTCCGGCATTATATACATTATCGCTTCGGCTCCATCCCCAGCATGAGCGGCACAAAGACGAGGAGTTTGTTGAAGATGTGTGTCCTCGCCGTCCTTTACGCTTTATTGCCACCTCGCCTGTCCCCTGTGCATAACAATTCCCTCCTTTTTCTTATTCCCCTGTTTCAAAGCCTGTGTTTGATTTCGTACTGGCCAATGAAACAGCAGTAGGTGAGCTAGCGAGTGAACAATCAATCTTTGTAATGCGATCGGAGGATGGCGGTGCGCTGCGAGTAAATGTTTGCACAGGCAGTCATCCAGGCCTGCCATCAAAACCATTCTAGTGGAAGAGGGAATCTATCCAGGGCGGTCTATCTCTCTCTCTCTCTCACTCTCTCTCTCTCTCTCTCTGTCTCTCTTCAACAACAGCAGGGTATCAAGCGCATTATAATCCAGAGCTCTGTGCATTTTTCATATAGACTGGCCTTTTATGTTTTATGTACGGCAGCTCAGGGGAGAGCAGCTGTGTGGGCCCTGGATGCTCCGTCTCTGACAGAGAACTCATTTCACTGGGGGAGATGGCCCGGAATGTAGAGTGTCTTTCAGCATCTCACCTGCAGGAACCAGCACAACAAGACAACCCCTCCACCAGTGCCATGCATGCACACAGATAATTAGAATGGCAAACCGAAATGTCTGGTTATTGCCAACAGAGCCCACTGCATGCCGGTGACAGTGTAAACTATGCCTGACCGTGATCCGGACAGAAGGATGATCTAGAGTGTTCTGAATGTGAACACATTTCTGGGAGGAATTGCATCACTTCTTTCAACAAAACAAATATTTTTTGTATGCAGAATATCGGTTCATTTATTGGTAAACTGATATAATATACAGCATACTAGTTCCCTTATTGGTGAACTGGTATACTATACTAATTCCTTTCTTGGTATACTGGTATTGGTGTACTGGTATACTATCTGAATTCCTTTCTTAGTATACTGGTATACTACGCTATTCTAGTTGTTTGAATGTAAAGTGATGAACTATGATAACAGAACTAGTATTCTATGCAGTATACCAGTATTCTAATAAATGAACTGATATGCTGTATAGTATACCAGTATATCAGTTCATTTATTGGTATACTGGCATACTATACAGCACACTAGTTACATTATTGATATAATGGTATACTTTATGTTCATTTATTGATGTACTGGTATACTATCAGTTCATTTATTGATATGCTGGTACACTATACAGCATACCCTTTCTTTTACTGTGGTATTATTATACAGCATACCCACTCCTTTATTCGTATACTGGTATGCTGGTATACTATACAGCATACTAGTTATGTTATTATGCTCTAATTGTTTGATTATAAATGATTGTATAATATCACTTACACTAAACTTTCAAAAAGATGTAGTGCTAAAAAAAAAAGGTTATTTGACTTGTAACAAAAGTGGAACCCTGTTTGGTACTACATGGAAACCTTTTTCAAAAGGTTCTTTAAAGAACCATACACAACAGGTTTTTCCATCATAGAGAAGAACCATTTAATGGTGTGAAGTAGCATGTAAGTATTTGAATGGTTATTTGAATGTTCACGGTTGTCTACTTATTGCCTTTGCCAGTGAACCCTTAAAGAACCATTTTAAAGGGTGTAGCATATTTCAGTTACACTCATATACACTCTTTGCAAAAAGAGTTCTGTTAAGTACCAATAGAGGTTCTTCACATCAGTAGTGTAAGCCTGTTTCGTGCTATGCAGAACCATTTTTAAAGGTTCTTGTAAGAACCATATACACCAGGTTTTCCATCATAAAAAAGAACCATTTAACAGTGTAAAGAACCCTCTAAGCATTCAAATGGTTCTTTGAGTGGCCATAGTTCTATAAGTTCTATACATAACCATTGCCTTTAGTAAACAACCTTGAAGAAACACTTTTTAATGGGGGAAAAAATATAAAGTGAATAATAATAAAATAGTTAATGTAATATACTAATATAATAGTTAATATAATTGACTTTTAAATACAATCTTTATATCATATAGTGTAGTAGGAACATTTAATTTAACATAATTAAAAACTCCTTTCAATTTCAAGTGTACCACATACAGTTCAGGGTGTATTCACAATATTCATGTATTTATATTCTGTTTCATGCTGTCAATCTACCACATTACCATACTGTTGTGTAACTGCACAATCCACATAATTCTTAGCCATCAGTCATGTTTCTGATGGTCTGCAATATCAGTGGTTAGTGTTGAGGCTACTGGAGTTCCTGGGATTATATATTTTAAAATATACATAACTGAAATGAGGCTGATCAGTGAAATGTTATTAATGTAATTAAACATCTTTGCATATCTCATGTCTCCTGCATCATAGCAGGAGGAAGCAGATGGTACAAACAGAGCTATAGCAGGCTGGGCATGGATCAGGCCTTCTTCAGCATGAAATGCCATGCATTAGATGGTACGCTGTATGGTCAGAGTGGTACATAATCTGTTAGAGGAACAATACTGCCCTCTCCTGTCATGTCTTGGTTACTGTAGTTTGCTTTGACCTCCAGATTCAGGATCATGAGTACCTGGAGGGTCCTGTGTGCTATCTTCTACTGTAGATCTTTGTTTTGTTACTATTGATGTATTTGGGTGTTATTGATACGTTTGGAGTTTTTGGTTTGGTATTATTGGATTTCTCAGTTCTCCTCAGAGATAGGAGAGACATTGAAAGGTAGTATGGAGTCACCAATCATATCCATAAAAGGTTGATGTGGCTACAGGGTTTCATTCCAGTGAATCAGTCAATCAGTTGGTCTAATTAGTTGTGTAAGGTGTGGTTGGAAGGAAGAACTGCAGCCACTCCAGCCATGTTACAGAAGAGCAAAAAAGCAGAATAAATGGATCTGAACATTACAGATAATGTAGGTCTGCAGCAAGTATCTAATGTTCCTAGGGCAATGTAGTTCTACAGCAATGCTTCTGTAATGCCTTTAGCTCAGCTTGAAGTAGAATTGTTAGTCACTGTTAGTCCCTGGTATTGTTTTCTCCCAAATGCTAAGATACAAAGGCAGAGGTGGAGAGGACTAGATGGAAAAAAGACAGAGAAAAGGTGGGATTGTGGAGAGAGAGAGAAAGCGAGACGAGAGAGAGAACCCATGCTCTGTAACATATCCATTGTGGCCGCACGGGACAGAGGAAAAATCTTTAGCTCTGAAGGAAAAGGTCAGATCGGTGGGGGCCGGCGGGTAAAGACAGAGCATTTTTTCACGCTTGACAGGGCGGCGTTAGGCCTTAACTGGCTGCTGCCAGCCAGCGATGTGCACTTGTCCCAGCTTGATGCTTTGTCAATGTGCTGTGACTAAGCCAAGGGGGTCCCATATCCCCTCTCCTTAGCCTAATTAAAAGAGGATTAGCCAGCATGGAGTCCCAGCCCACTCCAGCGTGCAGCGCGCTCGTTCTCCTTACTTTCTCAGGATAATCGCACCTCCAGGAAACGGCAGGGACGGGCAGAGGGGCTTTCTGGACCGCCGCCCGGAAAAAGCAAGGCCGGGAGAGTTATGGCTGTCTGTAGGCCGCCGTAAGCCTCGGTCACTTTGACCATGCAGACAGGAGCAGCACGCCAGGTCTGCGTTCCCCCCTTCACAGCCCTCCTCTTCTCACCTGCCAACAGAGTGTGTGAAATTATGCTCTTAGAAATGAGGAGCCCAATGTGAGATTCACATCTACAGTTAGCCAACTGCTTTACAGCCTACTCAGTGTTTAATTGGACAGGTTAGATATAGCATGGTGCTGGCGGAAGACTCATGAACAGTGCAGAAGGTAAGAGAGAGTTTGAGATTTTTTTTGCATTAGCCTCTTAGACTCAGATCCTCATTCTCATAACTATATCAGTTTTATAGTGAACGTTTGTGGAAGAATCTAGTGTATTTACCAGAGTTGGGAGTGCCTAGTTACATTTACTTAGTTACTTACTCACGTATTTAAGTTGAATTTTGATTGATTTGTACTCTTTTTAAATGATAATATTTGTATGTCTGGCCAAGTCCATTTGTGAGGAATCTACGTTTTCACATTTGGTCACTAATTCCTTTTTTTGTGATTCATTTTGTTACATTACACTGGTAACAGCATCTCTTCTGCTTTGCAATCTGTCACACCTCTCACTTTTGAGGTTTATCATTTCATTTCACCTCGGTAAGGTACTTAATTAATTTTTGACACTTCTACTTAAGTTGTTTTTGCTAGGCTACTTTCACTTCTACAAGTCATTATTCCACAAAGAAATAATACTTTTACTTGAGTTTGGGTTCAGGCCCAACTCTGGGGGGTATTTCACAAAGCAGGTTTCTCAGTTTAACCAGATAACTTAAGCCCAAAGTCAAGCCTGTCAAATAAGAAAAGAGCTGAGGGACATTCCTATTGGACAGGTCCGACTTTGGGCTTAAGTTATCTGGTTAAACTGAGAAATCCTGCTTTGTGAAATACCAGGCAGGTACTGAAGCATGAAGCTTAAATATGCTGTTTATTGCTTTCATCTTGCACTTTCACTCGGTTTGGGTTTGGTTTCCAAAGCATAACTGCAAACGGAGTTCATATGTCATAATAAGGATATTTCTTTTTACCATGTAGGTTAATGATAATCAAAAATCTGTGAAGCTTGGGGAAACCTGTGGTTTGCAGATGTGCAAAGGCTATCATGCAATGTAAAAATGCACTAATGATTGCAATTTCTTAAATTTAAGCTTTCTGTTATCACTGTTTATCTGCCTAAGGTCAAACGTTTTGTGTAACTTACTGAAATTAAAGTGAAATTCCAGCAATTTTTCAAAACTTCTTGTCAGTTAAATTGTTAAGATGTAAACTAAGTCATTCAGACTGGTTTGATGTGAAATGTGGCATTCTAGAGTTGGTGGTGATAATAAGACCTCCTGAGAGTTCAAAGTCTTTCTAAGCTACCTCACAGAAATGTATTACACAGAACTTTTGCTTAATGCCTGAGACATTATTTTATGAAAGTTCTGAGATAAGATTTTGGTACAATTTGAGGAAGATATCTAATTGCGATATTTATGACCAACATTGTGAGTGTGATGTACATTGCAGTTATTTTCTGTGACTTAAGGTCCAGGCCTGTTTTATTTGTTTATTTATTTTGACTTGACCAGGAGACAATCCATTTTTTCTGGCTTAAGGCTTGAACAGTGGAGGTACTGTGCCACACGGCCAGGTAGTTTGGGTGTTTGGTAGCGTCGGATTGGTGTAACTCATCTACAGGCATTTCAGAAGCTCTCAGTAATAAGGTTAAATTTACGGAAGTCCGGAGAGGCCATGGGCTGTTGCTGTAATTTCCTGGATTGTTATCTGAAGATAACACTTTTGTTATCTTGAGATCACAAGATAATTAACTCGTTATGGCCTCTCTGGACTTACTTATAAATTAGAACTGAAGACAACACTGTAACAGAATTGCAGCTCTTGCAAACTGAAAATTGCACTCTTTCAAATTGCAATTTCGATATGAAAAACATTAATCTTTCAGTCCTCGATTTTGGCCTTATTTATTTATTTTTTTTCATTCATTCACAAGACATATGTTGCAATAGTGCCCAAAGAAAACTTCTTTTTTTATCAACATATAAACCATTATGCATTATCAATATATAAAAACCCAGAAGACACGTGTGAGCTCACTTGTTGTTGTTGTTGTTGTTTTTGGCAGCAAGTAAAATGGAAAACTCAGATTGTGTTATAGATGCTTCTGGTTCTAATGAAGTCATAAATTCATGAAGTTCCTCTACAAAGCACCATTTCAAATCAGAACACTATGCGTGGCATCTCCGTGACTGAATTATACTGTTGCTCTACTTCTATAACAGATTCTTGTCAACATGGCGCCTTTCATTCCAGTGCTATGTAATGTATCCTCCGGCACAGCAGAGGGCGCCGCTGAGTTTCTCTCAGGCCACATTGTTTACATGTAGGTTAAATAGGTCCCCGCCCCCCGTGTCCGCCCCTTCTACCCCGGATCGTCCTGCAGCAGGAGCCAGTGTTGAGTGTTAGTTAAGAAAGTGAACCATGGAGAACAGAAAAGAAACGAGCGCGATGACCGAGCAGGGGAGGAGGGATCGGCAGGCAGGTGAGGCTGCACTGCGCATGTCACAGTTTTGCAGATAAATCCACAACAGACGGACTAAAAAACCCGCGCTGTGTCCGTTACACTCTTACGACTATTCAGCTTCAGTTTACAAGCCTCTGCAGCGCGCAGCTGTGCAGTTCTGCACTTTTGAACTGTTTTTGCACAAAATGTGCACAAAATGCGTGTTTCTGTATCGGTGTTTGGAGGATTTAGTGAGCCGTTTTCTCCTCTCACTGGTTTGTGCTGTGGAGGGGGTGTGGGCGTGGCCCCGCGCGGAGAGCAGCTGCTGCTGCTCTGTTCGGGTCATATGATGTGGAGTAGAGTCAGCAATTTACCCTCTACGTATTTCAAACTTAAATAATTTTTTTTTTTTTCATTTTTCACGCTAAAGTGTAGTGGGAAAATGGCATAGAAACAGTTAGCGCAATAATAATAATAACAATAACAATAATAATAATAATACTAATAATAATGTATACAGACTGCACTCAAAGATGATTCCTCATGGTGCTTTAGCAAAGGGAATATTTCTATTTAGATCTATTTAGATTTTATATTCTGTATAGTACACACTTTAAAAAGATGGTTCCTCAAGGGTTCTTTTAGGGGAAAAAAATGGAACCATGAACACTCAAAGAACCCTTTGCATGATTAAATGTTTTTTGCATCATGAAGGATTTTTCAGATTGATGGAGAATGTGCTGTGTTCTGCTGTAGTTACGGTGTCAAACTTGTAACGATAGAAGAACCCTTTTTGGTATGCTATATGCTATGTAGAACCATCTCCAGCACATTCTCCATCAATCTGAAGAACGCTTTCACGATGCAAAGAACTGTTAAATCATGCAAAGGTTTCTTTGAGTGTTCATGGTTCTATATACAACCATTTTCTTTACTAAAGATCCCCATCTTTTTTTTTAAGAGTGAACCATTTCATGGTTCTTCAGATTGATGGAGAATGTGCTGTAGATGGCTCTATACAGCACCTTATTGAAAAGGGTTCTATATAGCACCAAAAAGCATTCTGCTATAGTTACAGTGTCAAGTTTGTAACGATAGAAGAACCCCTTTTGGTCCTATATAGAACCCTTTTCAAAAAAGGTGCTGTATAGAACCAGCTACAGCACATTCTCCATCAAACAGAAGAACACTTTCATGATGCAAAGAACCCATTAATCGTGCAAAGCGTTCTTTTGAGTGTTCATGGTTCTGCGTAGAGCCATTTTCTTTACTGAAGAACCCTTGAAGAACCATCTCTTTTAAGACTGTACCATTTTATGGTGCAATGGATCTTCAGGTTGATGGAGAATATGTTGTGTATGGTTCTGTACAGAACCGTTTTGAAAATGGTTCTATATAGCACCAAATAGCATTATTCTGTCATTTTTACATATTTTTCTGCATTATTACGAGCATGACGTCTTTCATAAGATTCCAGTCTTGGCCAGTTCCGATTGTGCACCCCTAGTGCTAATATAAAATTAATATCATGATAATTATCTAACCTTTATTAGGAATCACAATATTGTGCTTAAAAACACTACATGTGTAATGAACATGTAGATAAACATAGTATGCTGAATATCATTTTTAAAAGCAATAATGTGTTGGTGGTTATACAGTTTGGAGATTTCTATCTTTGAAAAAACCCTGATGACACTCTGTGTAATAAGGTTTTTTCCCGAGCTGGGTGGTAGACCCCCTTAGCACATTGAATATGAAGGGGTGGCACTGCGATCTTGACTGTGAGGTGTGAAGATGCTCAGACCAGTGACACACTAACACAGCTGTACAAGCTGGAACGAAGCTCACAATGGACACAGTTGCAGTGTGAGTGCGTAGTGGGTGATTGTGAATCGAGCTGCTCTGGATATCTTAAAATCTCTGGTCAACCTGCACCTTAATAAAATGACTAAAATGCAGTGACGGCATTTCAAAGTGTCCT
>JAILXH010182791.1:13623-27830 GCA_023558415.1 Piaractus mesopotamicus | reverse complement strand
ATATATATATATATATATATACATATATATATATATATATATATCAGTCTACATTCACCTAATGCTTCATCAGACTGAGCAAAAGAGGCTCTTTAAGCAAACAGAACCTTGTGGCAAACTCACGTCTCAGTAAACATCACTCAGTCAGACATCTAATACAATGAAGATTAAAATGAATACCAGAGGCTCCTGTGATGTCCATGGCTTTTAGGTTTCTGGCTTTGATGATTGTAATGGTCAGTCGGCCAGCAGTTGGAAGATAGCAGAGAGAAAACATCAGGTCGCCCAGGTCCACATTATCCTGCAATGCAATTACACATCATAAGAATACTCAAAAACTACTCACGTTTAAGAAGAAACCCTTAAGAACAAACATACCAAGTACCAAAGGGGAATTCCATCCAATTTTTAAAATTTCTGGACGATACAATTGTTGAGATGCAAACAGGGTCATTCAGACTGTTTTGATGTGACCCATTGTACAGAAACTGATTTCTTTACAGTGGTGTTGATAGGAACCAGGAGTCACAATGTCTAGAACACAAATATAGCCATTTTATTTACTATCCAAAACCACCAGTGAATAATGTTAATAGTGGTAAAATAGTGGTAAATCCCAAATTTGGCATATACTTTGCCATATAAAGTCTCTTCATGTATTCATACACCATGAATGGATTTTAAAAATAGCATTTTAGGCCAAATCCTCATCTTAAAACTAGTGTAAGACAATGTCTCAGGCATCAGGCAGTGCATTCATAATCATTTAATGTAATGCTTTATGTAGCTTTTAAAGATGTTAAACTCTTCAGATGTCTGGTTCCTATTGCCACCACTGAGAACAATTTTGACTCGGTTTGTCTAGAACAGAGCAATTCACAGTAGGTGAATCAAAAAATGGTGAAATTCCCCTTTGACAAGCCTATTACTCATATTTACTTAATATATATTTCAAAAAAACAAAAAAACAACAAAAGAAAAACACAAAACCATGCAATATATCTTCAGTGTATTGAGCATTTTAAATGGTGTGTGGTCATTCAGGCCTGTGCTTGTTCCTGATGATTTCTAAATCTTATGAGCCATGATTTTAGATATATATTATATAAAAGGCAGGGGTCTTAAAATCAATTATGCGGAGGACATTAGCCAGGTTATCTTCTCCACCCGGGGCTTATGGAAAAATGCAGGAAGAAAAACTGTCTCATATTGTTATTGCTATTCTTCTTCTTCTTCTTCTTATTATTATTATTATTAGTAGTAGTGGTGGTAGCAGTAGTAGTAGTAGTGGTGGTAGTAACTACAGGCTCCTGCAGATGGCGTTGCATGAGGATGATCAGGCTATAAGTACCTGCAGGGTGCGCAGTGGGATTCATAGATTGAGAAAAGGTGGTACAGTGCAGTAAAAGTCTTCTGAGTTTACACTGTGTTTAATAAATATTTTTGCGTTCAATTAAATAAAGTAAAAAAATTTTGAACAGCGCCATTACATGGGAATCTTATTGTGACAGCAGTGGCATTCCTGCTGAACGCAAGTGAAGTTAATGCGAATGAAGTGTTAGTAAAGTGGTTATTTCTGCAATTTCAGTGGATTTGTTTGATATTTCCATTCATTAATTCATTAATTCTGATATGCAGTATCTACTGCTGTCATGAATGAATCCACAAAGGCAGATTTAACAGTCAGATTAGAATAATGGCTGCGTTAGTTATAGCTAAATTACAGTCTTGCTCACTCAGTGCACAGTTTTTACAGTCAGGTTTTTGTTTGAAAGGTTTCTCTTATATGCAGCCCTCTATTTTTGCTTGTAGCATTGTCAACATCAGCCTAAAATGATTTTAAAAACCAGCCACAGTGTCTGATGGATGAAGTAGATCTACCCGTCAGATGTAAATAATACCCGCAGATATACAGCTAAAAAAGTGATGGGCTGTATGACGCTGTATCTGGTGATTTGAGACCCCTGGCTTAAGGTTTTACCCCAGCCACTAGTTTTCTGTTTATTATCAGCACTGGATAAGTAACAGCGTTCTCTAGCGCTTCTGCAGGAAAGTGTCAAAATCAGCCAGATGTGCTTCCCAATTGGGGTGCAAACAGCACACAGCTGCCTGTAATTGCGGCGTAAAGCTTCCTAAAGGTGTGTGGTACGCTCCTGCGGCTGACTCTGATGTGTGGAAATTTGGACTCGGTTAAAAGAAGCAGTGGGTAGTGTGGGAACAGTGGAGCGTTTTGCGAGGCAGTCCCCCATCAGGGAATCCTGCTCCCCCTGCTCTAGTTTTGCTTTTCTCACCCTCAAGCGGAGACCTGCTCTCTAATTAACACCTCCCTTAAAATAGCACAATTTTCACAAGAACACGCAACCGCGTCACACAAATTCAGTTTAGAGTTGTTTTTTTTTTTGTTGTTAATTGAGAAAATGCTGAGATAAAAAGGTCACTTGGCATTTGGCTTGGAGTTCTTGGATGGCGTTTGACTTGGGTTTAATGTTTGTGTGTATAATTTCATATTATCCTGAAATGTAGAGCTTTCAGACCTGGGAGGCGGGGGACAGCGGGAGCTTGTTAAATAATTTGAGCAAAATTAATAATTGTTTTATACAAGCAACTTCCACATTTCTGTTACAAATGAAAACATCAGCTGTATTTCCAGCACCTACTATTAATGAGCAGTTCAGCTGAAAATGGAGACCAAATGTTACAACATTTTACGAGTAACAGACTTAGGTGGCCAACAGTATAAGCAGCTGAAAAAAAAGTCTGGTAAAATGATGCAAACACAATAAAGTCAACACAATTGCATGTTGTTAAATATATGACTGTGATTAGTGAACAGAGGCTGCATCATACGTGATGCATTGATTCCTGACTACGAAGTAAAAAAGCAAATAACAGCACAATAAAATAAAAATGTACGTCTGTAGTATGTTTCTGATAAATCTGTGCATACAAGTTTCCAAAAAATGAATTGTTTTGAATTTATATGGAGGGGTATGAACTTCTTTCATTGTTTATTTGGGAAGGCTTTGTTGTAACACTGCGTTAAAGCTATAGATGCACCGATACCACTTTTTCCTTTCCGATACTGATACTTGATCCTTTAGTATCGGCCGATACAGAGTACCAATACTAACTCTGTCTAACCTAACTCACCTATAAGTCCTGATATTTATATAATTGCATTTTTAAAATATTTCTATTTTGATAAAATCTATGTTCTGTGTTACTGTCAATAAAACTGTCAGCTTGGCTAGATGGCATTTACTTATTGGATTGTATTTATTAGATGCTTAAGAAAACTTGTTTTTGTTTTTTTACTGTATATATTGAGTATTTCCTGTCATATATTTAGTAATAAGAACCATGTTTAACAACATAAGTAAATGTAAAATATCTTTTCTGTGCAGAACAGTTAAAAACAGAACTGAACAGTCTACAGATAAACCTTTGGTGTTTACACATCAGCACACGGCAGCTTCTCTGGCTCAAAAACGGAGCTGAATGTTGTTTTACATCCAAGTTTCTCACGTCATTAGACTCATACGTGCATCTTTGTTCACTCGTGCTGCATCTCTGAGCGTCAGTTTAGTAAATATCACTATTGTTCACACTGCCAGTATCAGCAACTTTCAGTGTTTTTCTAGCCTTTTTGAAGTGACAGGCTCCAAGACCCCACTGCTGAGTGATACAGCTGACTGATGGAGGCGCTCCGCAGGCGGGGCTAGTGGACGCACAGGCCCGGCTAGCAGGCCGCTATGCTAAAGGCTAAATCGAGGCTAAATACTATCATTACGCCAAGAGTCCAGCGGTTCCTTCCGCTCTCTCAATAACATTAACTCAGACTATAAGTGACCACACAGCGGCAGACGAGTGATTACTGAAAGAAGCGGCTCAGCCGTTCAGGTAAATGGCTTTGTTAGTGTTTTTGACAGCAAAAACTGCCTTTACAGATTCTGCCATGAGCATTTTAACTGCTGCTTGTCGTCCCACATGTCGAGACATTGTTAAGTTCTGTCTACTGCTGGGCATGCATGGGTCAGAAATTGATTTGTGGTAGTGGTCATAGGTATCGGTATCCCCATCCCCGATACCGATACTGTGTTTAAGTGCCAGTATTGGTGCTGATACCGATACAGCTTTGGTATTGGTGTAAAATTAGATAAAGCTTACCCCGCTGTGTGGAGGCTGTACCTGGCCAGCTCTCACTGCGGCTTAAACTCTTCAAAATGGTGCTATATTACAGACACCAAGAAGGCAAAAAATATTAAAAATATAGGTGTGAATTTTTACATACACACAACTCAGTAAGTGAAAAACTGGTATGATAAAAAAAAAATGATTTTAATAGTACAAAGACAGTCTTCTTTTCTGCCTGATTGCTGTCAAAATTCGCATATGACATTGCTATGGGAATATATTAAGATAACTAAAAGCACGCTCTACCTGAACCTGTTTAACTACATAAAATATCCATGTTATGTTTTACCCTCTGGTAGACTGTGATCTGCTCTTTCTTACTACCCACAGAAAGATTTATCATTCAGTCAGACAACTGAGAAAATGCTGAGGCAAAATCATTTATTGAGAAGAGTTGAGGGATATGAACTCTGGGGTGGCGTCTGATGTCAGTTTAATATTTTTGTGTATGTTTTCATTTACCCTGAGATGCCTTTGGGCCTAGGAGCTATTACACATAGATTTTTTTTCAAGTGTAATAGATTTTCCATTTGGCCTGATCATTTTGACTAAACACCAGTCAGCAAAGGGGTAAAGGACATCCTTACTTTTTGCAGGAAGTTGTCTGACTGAGGAACTAATCCTAATAGAAATAACCCACAGTTCAGCTCAGTCAGGCCTGTTATATAACACTTTCGAAGAGAGCCTATTACAGACGTGCTACTCAGAATCTTTTTTATCACTTTAGGAACTATGTTTCTGACTTTTAATAGAGATTGATAACAGTCCACCATACTCATGCTTTCCAATAATGCAGGGATGACATTTTTGAAGTGCTAATCTTTTTGCATCATAATCAATTCATTGAATAAATATTTAATGCTAGATTTGAAATAACAACTTTCCAAAACTAGTGTCTAATATGTTATTTGTTGTGTTGTATGCTGAAGTGTAGAATTATATCCCTCAGCCTCATCGGTTTGACAGTGTTCATGATATTATATTGTTTTCATGTTCTCATCCATCAATGCCTAGCATGTCTTACGCAAATGCATCATACAGCCATTGGGAATCCCTGTGGGGTCAGGCAATCTTGACTGCTAGCCTAGCCAGTGATCTACAGGCTAATATACAACCAAGCTAACATTAGCGTAACTCATTCGCGTACTCAGTTCTCACTGTTGTAAAAGAGTTAAAGGCAGTTACTATACTTATATGACTGCAATAAGATATGTGGCTTCTAAGCAGTAGTAGTAGCTTTCTACCTTTTTTCTGCATTCAGATCAAAAAACATTTTAAAAATAGCCCACCCCAAACATGTACCCCAAAGCAGTTGTCAAAGATTCATCCCACCTACAACATTCATCAAGAGATGGACACTATACACTGTTAGAAATAAAGGTTCTGTGCAGGTATATTTTTTGTTCATCAAGGTACAAACAATGCAATTGTTCCCTCAACGGTACAACAGTGGTTTTAAGGTCCAGTTGTGCACCCTAAATAAGTTTTTCCCAGTGGACAAGTACATATCCTCCTGGGCCAACTGGCCACACTGCCAATGCCTAAAGAGGTCATGACAGTTCCCACCTGCTGGGAAAACTTGCACATCTTGTTCCAGTGGGTTTGGGGCCTACCCATTTTCCACAGCCGGACACAGGTGAGAAGGTTTTTTTTAACCTCCCGCTTAAAGAAGGCTTTGCATGTACTCAATAAGGAGGTTTTTAAATAAGGAGCCGTCCGATCTTGATGTAATATGTCCTCTAGGAACCATTTTGATCCGATGTCGGCTGGTTGGCCATATGCTAGGGCCAGGGGATGCAAAGCTCTCTACCCAGCATTAGCAGACCAGGGGTGCACCCAGTGGACTCTTCCATGACTGAACGGCACGCAATTAGCACCAGCCGCTGCTTCAGATCCCAAGCTTTATGGTCCTTGGGAGTGACCAGAGCCAATTGTGCCCCTAGTGTACAATTAAAGCGCTCTACCAAAACATTGCTTTGTGGGTGAAGTGGTGTGACTCTTGTCTTGTGGATGGAAAGTTCCTTAGTTATCCTGGCACCGCAAATCTGCTGAACATTCCTTCTAAAAGAAGGAACACAGCTCAGCTCTGGATCATCATAACACAGCTCAGCTCTGGATCATCATGCTGCTCCTTCACCCAGTCCCCTTGATCAGCCAAGTGAAGAGCACCATAATATGCCTCCTTCCCCATGGTTTCCTCATCATCTCTAGCCTCAGCCCAGCTGTAGTGTGAGCAATCTAGAGTACGGGGTGTTGGGAAAGGCCGTCAGTATTTTTGTGGCTTTGTCCAATCTGGTCAACAATGGTAAAGTTCCAACCTTGCAATTGTTCAAGCAATCTAGCAACCTAAACTTCTGGCTCCTTAAATGACAACAACCATTTCAGTGAAGCTCGATCCCACAAAGGCCACAAAGATAATGCTTGAAATGATTCACTGCCTCCACTATTGCCTGTAGCTCTCTGTGGGTCACACAGTAATTACACCCAGGCTTCAACAAGGTCCTGCTGTAGTAGGCTCCCACTTTTTCACCCTCTGGGGTAACTTGTGCCAACAATGCACCTATAGCCTCACTGCTTGCATCTGTGTCAAAAACAAAATCACTGCCTGGCTGGGGAGCAGTGAGAACTGGAGATTTACACAACGAAGCTTTTAAAGTATCAGATGCTGCTGCTCTGGACCTACATCTGCCATCTGTGCCACTGTGTGTACATGTGGTTTGGCTATTTGCTGTATATGGATTTTCTGTGGCAACCAAAGGCTTTTCATCCAAAGTGTTGGAAGCATTTCCCCCTATTCTGATCCTGCTCCATTTCCCATCAGTTTTCTAATAGGACTACCTGCTTGACTGGTTTGCCCTGGGCAGTGATACAGGATATGACCCATCTGTCATGCTTCCAACATACCTGGGTTTTGGGTTGTGATGACCTGCAGCTTGGTGCTGTCTGCGGTACTAGGTCAACGAACTGTACATTTTCTACATGTGACTATTGAACCACCAAATGAACAGCATTCAGCTCCTGAACTTTTGAGTCACCTATCACAAGGTTGGTGGCTAATAAAGCAGCATGCGCATTAGTTGAAGTTGTGAAATGACACAGGTGGATAGATTAAGGCCCATAGAGCCCTTACTTCTAGCACTAAACATGGGTTCAGCAGGTACTGAGCTATTCATATCACCTTGAATAGTGCTATCAGGTTGAGAAATGCTTTTACTACTTTGCTTACCTTTGCCCGCTGCTCAGTTGGGCTAATAGCGTGGACGCTCTTGGCATCTACAGCAGTAACACTTCAATCTGAGTCTTTTGTACTGTTCCATGCCATCTGTTTTTCATTTAGTTTACCTTCTCCAAATCTTCTGTAATTTGATGCTCCCGTCTCACCATTTTCTGCAATAGCTTGTGAGGAACTTCCATCTCTGATGTCTAGATACCACGGCTGCGTGAGTTGATCCGAACCCTACTGACACCACTGTAGCATGGTGGGGTAGCTAGCGGCAGCAGCAGTAACAGAATTTTGATTTTAGGCTTTTTTGGTGCCACTTTTATTTTCTTGACTATGGTAACTAAACCCAAGGTTGAAATGTCCACAGAGAAACAACCAAATACAACAAGCTACTTCTTGACTGCCTGAGGCTGGAACCGAAAATCTGATTTTCCACATCTCATGCTTCTTACTGTCCTCCCCTGCACTTCACAAAAACCCCTCCTATTTAACTCCGGCCAGTGCTCTTACAGTGGACATCTCCCCCATTAAAAAAATGAATGCTCAATTTAGAGTTGCTTTAATGTCACTAGTAGCTCCTCAGATGTCACCAAAATGCCACTAGTTGAGATATCATAAAGCTTTAGATTCTCCAGCTGCATACTTTCTCCACTCTGGTTTCTATCTATGTGTCAGTGATGCCACAGGATGGAAGAGGTTGGAGATATAAGTCATTAAACCTTACAATAAACATAAATCATTGTGTACGTAGCTTAAATGGCTTTCTAATGTAGCCAGGCCTTGCCCAACCACACAGCTGCCAGAACTTCCATGCACTCCCAATTATTCACTGATATATGTTAATGGAGAACACTTTGCTGCTTTCCAGACTGGATGGTAATGTTGCCAAGAGCATATTATGGGCTGTACTGTAACTATTACTAAGTGTATAATCACTCAGAACCATCTTAATGCACTCATATACCAAAGGCTAATTATCATTGAAGCCTCTTACTCAGATCTTGAGGTAGAATCCGATCTGTGATGCCGAACTGAAGATCACTTGCTAACCTTAAAGGAATACATCACCCACAAATGCTAGCATGGCTATCACTGAATGGAAGGTATTGCTAGAAATGCTAGCCTGACGTCATTTGCATATGCTAACAGATGCAGCTAAATGGAACCAAGCTAGATTGAATCCGGCCCCTATTTTGGTGATCTCATATCTGTATTATGTCTTCTATAAATTTAATTTGTAAATACGTTTTCCTGAAAAATCATGTAAGATCACAATAATGTTTTTCATAAGTAACTTGCTACTCATCCATGACACAACTAGCAGTAGCTAACTGTGAGATATTCAGCTATGTTCAGTCATATGCAAGCGGTTGAAGATCTTTTGTAATTCTGGGTGAACAAACCAGACGCTCCCGGAGGTAAAATAAACCATAAGGTTTCTTAAAAAGAGGACGATCCAAAAGGGCAGACTTAATGTGATGTGGCAACAGAATACAGACGCTTGCGGATGTAAAAAAAAAACGACAAGTTTTAATATAGTCAGGCAAACAAAGCAAAAAGGGCAGAGCTGAAGTCAAGGTCAAAAAACAGGCAAAAGGTTCCAAAACATGGGTCAGTCAAAATCAGGCAAAAGTACAAAAGGATCAGGCAAAAAGACAAAGTCAAGGTGAACAAAATGGAGGTCAGCAATATGGAAAACAGGCAGTCAGAAAACAAACGCTCAGTAGGTCATTACAATACAATACTTCACATTGATCCTAACTCAAGCCCGGGATTATAAAGGAAACTAACTAGTCATATGACCAAGTTCACAGGTGTCCCCAGTTAGTATTCTGGGGAGTTTGAGCGCCGATTGGAGCACGAACGAAAGTCAGGAGTCATGTGATCTCCCCTTGAATTGTGGGCAATGGAGTCCATGTCTGAATCCGAGTTGGAGGGAAGTTGCTTGGTCACGTGACCTCCCAGAGGAGTCTGGGAAATGAAGTCTGTATCCTTGTCAGAGTTCGCTGAATGCGTGACACTTAACGCCAGAACAGGTCATAAACCAAAAGAGCAAAACGCGGTACATGAAAAAGAGTTGTAGGGAAACAAGTGGGGGTCTAAACCAAAAAGCAAGCCAACTGGTAATCTTACCTAAAAGGGGAAAATCCAAAAAACAACAATGATAAAACACACATCATCTAAACCGCTTATCCTACTGGGTCGCGGTGGGGTGCTGGAGCCTACAATGATAAAGCAAAATGATAAAACAATGGCAAAACATAACAGGAAAACAAACAAACGGGAAACATAACAGGAAAACAAACAAATGAGAAAGGCTCGGTACACACTGTCAAAACAGAAGCAGTACTTCACAATAAATGAAACAAACAGACAGGTGTATATACAAGAAGTAAGAGGTGAAAGCACTTAAAATTCCGGGGACTGAGATCTGATGACTGGTGGATGATTGACTGGCTGGGTCAGGTGACTGACTAATGCATCTTGAGAGTTAGAGTCTGTAAGAGAATTAGAGCTTGTCTGAGAGCCGGGCTGCTCTTTGACATCCTTGGTCAAATTACTAATCAAATGTTTTGCTGGTTTTTAAGTGAAAATAAGTTGCCACATCCTCTACAGAGAACCAACTTGATGGAAAAGTTGAAAATCATTTTCACTTTCCCAAATGAAGTCAATCAGCCAAAACATGTTTGATTTCAAAATTGTGCTTCTTTAGTCTTGAACTGGAGTTACGAGGCAAATGTTGCTAACAAACACTAGAAGTTAATAGTCTTCCAAACCATTTCCACAAATATGCCTAAAATTTCTCTCAACCTGCTCAAACAGCATCCAGGTCTTACTTCAGGTCACGCAGTCAAGTCAAGGTGGTTTAGAACACAGTATGGTTTACTATTAACTATAAAATTAAAAAACAAAAAAAAAAACAAAAAACTTATCAGAGTAGCTAAAAAAAGAGGCTGCCATTTAGGATAATCACAATCAGTTCTTTCTCATTAGCACTGCATGCAAGGTGACCAAAGGCGAGGCTATTCACAACACAGACGCACTGTAGGTTAACTTAGTTAGAGAAGCTAAGCGAGTGTATTTAGAAAATCAGTGCATTGACCAATTATGAGTTTTAGGACCACAACACACTCAGGTAGAAAATGTCAGTTGGATGACGGACCCACCAGTGACTCTTGGAACCGCCTCATAGCATGAATCTGAAGTAGCTTATTAGCTAGCTTATTAGTAGCTTATGGAGATAGTTATTCAAATTTTTCGTTCCAACTTAAACAATGTAGTGGTTACATTATGTATATAACTGCTGCACCATTTAAGGTGTAACAGAAAATTAAAGTAAGAAGCTAACTTCAGGCAACTTTAGCTTTATATAGCATGACAGTGAGCACAACAAACGCAGAGAAAAAGTAAACAGTGCTTACTGCGGATTCACTTTTTTGAGGCGTCGTGCATAAATGTGTATTTAGCACAGCTGTAGATTTTGCTTGGCAACTTCACTGAATGTCTCTCTTGCTAGTTTGTGCTTCATTCAAAAGTTACAGTTTGCATATGTCTGCATCATTAGGGAATTAGTGGTAACGTACCAGACTACCTGCAGATCTCTTTGTTCTGTTTTTGCAAAATGGAATGCAACGCTTCATTTTCACAGGCTAATCGTTACTCGATATGCAACTAATAACTCTTTTACTGTAAGAAAGCCTTGGGTATTACTGTGATAGTGCTACATAACTGTATAGTAACATTAACTCACTCCTGTGCTACAGTCTGAAGGCACAGTGTGGCAGAAAGCAGGACGTTATGAAGAGGATAATGTAGTTCCAATCATTGTTTAAATGTGTAAAGGTCTGTCCATGTTATTTTACCAAATTCTTTTTACATAGTTTATGTAATTTGAAGCAAATTTTGGCATGTATTTGGAAACCTTTGGGTGACTATTGACTTCCATAGTTAGCACTGTTAGCTAGCAGCTCAAGCGCTGCACTAAGGAAGCAAATTTGGACACCAAACATGTCTTGGAAGTAAAAACAATTATGTTTTTTTTTTCTTTCTTTTTTTTTTTTTTTTGCTGAACTATTTCTTTAAATATGGCATTTTTTCCTGCAAATCTTAGCACACAATTTTTATTTATTTGCTAATTTTAACATAGTGGAAAATTATTAAAATGTGAAATGTGTCATAACTTTTACAGAAGCCATATTTCATTGTTCCAATATGTTAGTTATTTAGCAAATAAACAATACTAAACATTCAATGTGCACTCTCTGTAGGGGAGTTATAAAGCTTATAAAGCTGTACATTATGTCACAGCACGGTTTGCACACATGCACATAGAGCTCAGTTCACCTGCTTTTAGGAATGAATACAAGCTAATTAAAATGACACTGATGCTATATTTATCAGGTGGGAATGCCTCCACTTCTGATGTGATTGTCCAGGTTAATTAACACCCAAAAGAGCTTAGAAACGCTGAGCAAAACAACTAGTTTGTAATATCAGTGCTCTTACAGAAACAAGCTTTGCGACAAACTGTCGAGTTCCTCTTAAGAATCCATTTGACAAGTGTGTTTGATTAAACCCATATACTATGAACGTCTATTTAATGTATACTTTTTATGTATTCCACGATATGTGATCACTGACCACCTTTCCTAAACCCACCCAATCCATCCATCCAACTAACAAATCAAACTCAGACCATGTAACTTTTATAAAATCTTGGCAATTTGGCAAAATCTGATTTGCCACATACATCTCAGTTCCATACAACAGGCTAACTTCTGCTAATGCCTCGCTGGTCTGATTTCTGCCTAACACATCCAGTCTCTCTGCCTGTGTATCCGCGGAGCTCTAAGGGCCTGTAAAGATAAATGGGCGCCGTTCTGGGCAGTTCAGGACCCACAGGTTTCTCTCTCTGCAGGAGATTTCATTTATTATCTCAGTACTGAAAGGTCAGGGGGGGCTAGCTGCAGAGAGAGGCTCATTATCGGAGCAGGTCCCCCGACTGTGCCTGCCAGGCTGGGAATAGCGTTCATTACCACCCAACTGGGGGGGAGTAGCTGGTGCTGGACCTGGTTAGTTACCTTTAAATACTGGAGATCGGTTACATCCAGTTAGATACAAATCAATACAGAAGATCGGTTAGATAAAGTAAATCAGACATAATTTGCATATACCTTTTGAACCGAAGATTAGGCTGGTACTGCACAAGCTCCCTGTCTGCATGATGTGGCTTCGTCCATTTCTATTTCACATGGTGCTCTATTTCACATTTTGCTGCTCTAGTGGTGAACTACTCGTGTTATTTCAGTGTGGTGCAGCTTAAGGGGCGATGACCGATGCAGTTAACAGTTAGAAGAAGACTGCTGTGCTACCTCTACTACTATAAGGCAGAAATTCTGATCTTGTTGCATGTCCCTAACTTCAGTCCTACCTAATCCTATCCTAGAATCTGGTCTTCTAACAATACATCTATTGTTAATTGACGCAAACAGCTCTTAAACGTCCCATAAAAAGATTTGAAGGTGAATTTTGACTTCAATATTTCTGTATAATTCAGTGGTTGAGTTGTAAACAAACTCCTTCAGAGTGGTGGATGTGAAATGGGTAATTCTAGAGAAACTTCACAACTCAGATTTCTTTAAAGTGGTAGTGATAGGAACTAGGAGTTGTGTTGTATTCAACACAGATATAGCCATTATATTGACTTTCTAAAACCACTAGTGAACCTACGTGTGTCTTCTGAGCTTTTATATGGAATTTTAATGGTAAAATAGTTTTCTCTTTGGGGACTATTTGGCCTCATAACACACTGCATGCACCTCTCCACCGTGAAATAAGTTTTAGGCTAAAGTGTATTTGTTACCATTTCTTGTAATATCTTTCTGTGGGGGAGGTTTATAGGCTTTGAATGCTTTCCTTTCACAACTGCTGTGAACAATTCTGACTCGGCAAGCAGGGGTGCTATAAAAAATCCTCTAATTAACAGTAAAAGTATGTTTTTGCAGCGATGGTAAAAATCTGTAAAGTAACAGTCATTTCATTTAGCATTTTCAATAATAACAGCAACAACCATTAAAATAAACACGTTTTAAAAACGTCTGTAAAATAAAAAGGATAATTTGTTTTTGTTAAAAATACAGTATGGGTAATTTACATGCATTTAACTTTTTTTTTTTTTTTAATCAGAAAATGGGTATTGACCATTAAATTTTACAGAACATTTTTTTTTTGCTAATTTTTAAGGTACCATTACAGTGTAAATTTTGACATTGTTGCCACTGGAATTCACCTTAAAGCACTTAAAAAGCACAAGAATAATGTGTTATGTCAAACAGTCTAAAAGCCAGTCAGCACTGATGAACATGTAAAGGATTCCAGTCTGCATCTGCAATGATTTCATTGTGAATCAGCTTGCTGGGAAAAGTGCTGGACTGGAGGCAGCAAATTCTAGGTAACCCCTTAAAATCCCAGGCTTATTACATACTGAGACTTATTGTTCAGTAACTAGAGGGACTTCAATGCAAACTGGTTGAGCTATTCCTAGATTATAGAAGTGTGTAATAAAACTTTGGGCTTGCTCGTGGGCCATTTCAAGGGTTAAATCATACTTGCAACTGTTTGATTCATTCAAAGTCACAAACTGACGTCTGAAAGTCGCAGCTTGACCAAAACAAGTTGAGCCAATTTTGGTTTGGCAAGGCATCACGTCCTGGCAATTCCATCACCTTGAAATTGAGGCTAGTCAACAAATTAAAGGGAAACATTTTCTAGCATAACTGAACTATCCATG